>ML109641.1:14786-90803 GCA_003697995.1 Taxidea taxus jeffersonii | reverse complement strand
TCCTCTCCTCCTCCTCCTCCTCCTCCTCCTCCTCCTCCTCCTTCTTCTTTTAAAGAAGGAACTGAGCCTTACCAAGCCACGGGGGCCGCGCGGAAGCCTCGCATATTTTAAAGTGTAACCTGAGCCTTCGCAGCTTCAGCTTAAAACATGCAAATTCTTAGAAACTGAAATCTGAAAACATTGCGGAGAGCTCTATCCGGGATAAACCCTTTGAAAGTCATTTTAAGGTGATAAAATTCACAGCGATTGGGGGTGATGGGCAATTGTGCGGGAGGCAGCGACCTGTCGGATTGGGTTTCCAGGTTCAAGGTGGCCGCTGGGCCTTTGGCGACCTCCTGGACGCGAAGCAGGGAAGTGGTATCCACAAGGCAACCAGCTAAGGTGTCTTTGCTTTTGTGACCCCCACCGCCCTGTCCCTCTCCCCACCCCAACCCTCACTGCACGCTTTGTCAGGTAGACTCCAGCACCCTTGCTGCCGCTGCCCCATCATTCACACTTGACTGGAGGAAATAAAATCGGCTTTGGCTTTTTAATTCCTTTTGAAGATGTTTCCACCTGATTTCTACCTCCTTTGGGCTCCTCGCTTGATTGGGGGAGGGGTTATTTAGGGACTTTTTGACAAACAGCCGAAGTTAAGATACTAATTGTAAACACCCCGTTGCTCTCTTTGAATGTATTTATTATCATATTAGCCGAGCACTTGGAGACACACGGCCTATTACTCATTTCGAGCCTCTAGGCAAAGAATTCTCCTACTGAGATCGACCAGTAAAACCAGATTTCTTGGGGGAAATTACGAGGACGTCTTCAGACTCTCTTCACGGAATGATATTACTGGATTGTCAATTTCACTGGAGCACCCTCCTCCCTTCTCAGCCCAGCCTTAGTATTTATTTCGGGATCACCCCAAGGTAATTAGCCACTCGCAGAAAGCTTGAAATCTCAAAGGGAGAGGCGCAGCCTCGGATAACAGAGACCAAGTGAGGCTTTTCAGATCGGTTGTCTCCACTGGGGCTACCTTTTTCATGAGGTCAGGAGTGGAAAGAAGTCTGTTTGCAGAAGAGGGAATGCCTTTAAAAGGACTCTCTGGAACCCAGGGTGTGTGTGGCCCAGCGGCGGGGGGGGGGGGGGGGGGGGGGGGGGGGGGGGGGGGGGTAGGCCCAGAGCGGGCGGGGAATCAAGCGTCCTAGAATGTCACCATCTCGCAGGGAGTTAGCTCAACCTCTCCCCCCCAGAGTCCCCTGCAAGTACTGCCACTAAGTTTGGGGAACTTTATAACGCTTTCCCCATTTGCCCATTTCACATCCCAAAGTTTGTGTGCTCGGCGCGCTTTCGCGCGCGCACACACACAGACACAGACGTAGACACACCTGGTTTGGAGCGAACCCCGGTTTATTTACCATCATATTGAAAGCCTTGGTTTGGGAATACCCGCCGAGATTCCGACAGACTGGAAATCTATGCGGGCGTGTATCAAGAGGCGGAAGAAATTGCGTGGAATTATGACCGCGCTCAAACACACGGGGAATCTGTCCCACAACGATTTTGCGCGCGCTCTCCCCCACTCTCTCCTACTTCTCTGAAGTTTTGGTAAGGGTGTTGGCTTTAAACTGGATCACCTGAATGGTGGCCTACAGGGCCTCACTCTGCCTGCATAGACCCGCTCCGTAGAGGTACAAGAAAACGCCCATAGAGCCTGGGAGAGGAGATGGAGGACCTTTTCAGGGAGGCAGAAGGACAAGTGGGTGCTGAGCGAAACGGAAGGAAAAGAGGGAGGATAAAAGAAAAAGAAAATCAGGACATGAAAGATAATAGAACAGCAGCACCACTGACACTCCCTCTTGCCTTCAGGGAAAGGCGCTGCCGAGGGCTGGCGAGGGATAGGACGTGTCCAACAGCGGGAGGAGGTGGAGAACCCCAGACTTCCAGACGCCCCCCAGCCCTGACTCCTCGGCAGGGTCCCTGCGGGTTCCCCCGAATCTTAGAAAAGTGGCCCCGTTGGGGAGGGCGGGGAGTGGGCAGCGAAGATCACGCTGGCTCTGACAGGTTCCGCGTGAAACTGAGGACCGAGGATCCGGAAGTGAGCGAAGGCCCGTGAACGTTCCCCCACCCCAGCCCCTGTGACGCCTTGCTCTTCGGCTGGAGCCACATTTTAGAAAGCGGAGTCTCTGGGGTTGGGGCCAGCCTCTCCTCCACGAGTTTAATCCCTGCGGACCCGCAGTGGAAAACACAGTATGCGCTGCCTGAAACTTATTTAGGAAAAAGAAATCAGTTATGGTAGAACTTCAGAAGAGGTTCGGTAGCGATCGCGGGAGCTCCACAGTTTCTTGCTGGGAAATCTGTCCTGGTGGCTCTGTAGGACAGCCTGGGAGCTCTTCCCGGCTCCTGGGCGAGAGCCTGGGGACAAAAATAAGGCCCTTAGCTAATAGCCCTAATCCCGCTTCTCAGCCACCTCCCCACTTCGGGCCGCTTGGGGACGCGGCTGCGGGACAAAGGCACAGGCTGTTTTGGCTCCAGACCAAGGTTCCTTTGCGCTTCTAGAGCCCAAGCCCAAGTTGCTGTTCTGAGTTTTCTGGGAGGGACTCGGTGTTCTCCTGCAAACCTAGGCTTGAGCAAGTAGTTAGGTCGATGAATATGTATTCCAACGGGCTGTTTAAGGCTGCGTGAATAAACATGAGCCTGCGGTGGCGGCGCGCACCGGCTCCCTGTCACCTCTCCGGGGCGCGGGGAGCCGGAACGGGCGAGTCTCGCATTCCTGATACCGCGGGGGCCGTGGGTCGGCTGGAGCCGAGCTGAGTCTCTCGGAGCCCCACACCCGGCTACACACCCTCCCCCATCCAGCTGCCCTAGCGCACCTACTCCCCGGGGTCTTTGGACACCGTTTCCTTTCTAGGAAGCTGCCCTGACTTGTGTTCCTGGGGTGCAGACTTTGCGAACCTGGAGTTGGGGGGTGGGAGGAGTGCTTTCCCCCACTTCTCCAAATCTGGGGCTAGCGTTGCTCAACCCGAGTCTCTGCGCAAAACTAGCGAACCCTGAACTGGTCCTCGGATGTAACTGATGGGTCGTGACCCACCTGTGGGAAAGAAAACGTCGAGCTGCGGATTCCGGGGAGGGGACGTCCCTCGGAGAAGGCGTTTGTTTTCGGTCGTCTGCGGGCCGAGCGGCGGCCGCGGGGAGGAATGACCCATCTATCAAAGCCCCCGCCACCTCCCGCTGGGAAAAGACGCCCTTGGGCCTCTTTGTCTCCCTTGGAGCCAGGGCGTCTTCGTCTTTGGAAACTGAGCGAAATAACAAAGCTGGGTGTAGGCGCCGGCCTCCGCAGCTTCACCACCTGCACCCGCCCGAGGCCCCCGCGTCTCTGTCCCCTCTCAGACACGCTGTGGGTGACAGGCCTGGGCCGGGCCTGAATCACGCTCGCGGCGCAGCCATGGGGCTCAGGTCCAGGCCCTCGGGGACCCACCTAGATCCCAGCCTGCTTGGACCTTGAGGCCTGCTCCAAGCCTCAGACTCCGCCGGCAGCTGCGGAAATGCCAGCCCCCACTTCGGACCCAGAGCTGCCACTTTCGCCCTCACTCTGAGTGTAAGAGGAGGGAAGTGGGCTTCCTCACCCCGGACGCCGAGCGCCCGAGCCCCGGGGGCTGTGACCCTTCCCCGCGCAGAGCAGCGCTGGTGGTGGGCGGTGGGAACCTCGTGGCACCAGCTGGCGGCTGGTTTCGGTGGGTGCAAGGAGGTCCCGACCCCACCTGGCTAGAGCTTGTCGGAGGTCTGGAGAATGTGGTTCTTGAGATAAAGGGCAGGGTTTATCTTCCTGCTAAAGCTCCCCGGACCAGATCGAGGCCGAGTTTGTACCCAGATCGTCGTACGGTTGGAGGCTTTCTCAAAAAGCATTCCCTGAGAATAAGGGCTTGACCTCTGCAGTGGGCTTGGGGGATTACCTTCACCAGTGAGGGGCCTGTAAAGGCCGCTCTAGGACGCGACTGAAAGCTCTTCCTGCAGGAAGAACAGGGGTTGGTAGTTCTAGAAGCCTAGGGCACGTCTCTGGGAAAAGTTTGGAGAATTCAAATGGTTCCGTTGGCTAAGGAGAACTCCTGGCTGGGGAAATGACAAGGGTCAGGAATGGGAGAGGGCAAGGCACTTGGGGTTTTGGACTAAAATATGGGGGCTGGGGGCAAGCAGGACAGAGCACTCTGATATAAATTTCATCCATATAATAGCAAGGCAGAGGGCCCTGAGTCATTTGGAGGTGGCGATGAGCCACTACTAACTGTTATTCCTGAATTCCTAATTTGTGCCGGGTGAGCCCCATCAGACGCCCAAGAGAAGAAAGCCTCATTCACATTGTATCCTGTGCGGATGGTGCCCCCTTACCAACAACAAGACTTCCCCCCTTTACCATCCTTAAAAATCAAACCAGAAGCTCCTTAATACTATGCTGTTTCTGGTGTGCTCTACTCTGAAATTCACTGGATCGTGACTGTGGGGATCCACCAGGGGATGCTCTTAGTCAAAATAAAAAAAGTTTGTCTGCTATTCATGACAGCAGTATTTCCAATAGCTGAGATAACCTAAATGTCTGTGAGCTGATGAATGGATAAGGAAGATGTGGTACACATAGTTATATATGCAATGGACTATTATTCAGCCATAAAAAGGATGAAATCTTACCCTTTGCGACCAACATGAATGGACCTTGGGGGTATCATGCTAAGTGAAATAAGTCAGATGGAAAAGGAGAAATACCATCTGATTTGTTTATATGCAGAATCTAAAAAATAAAACAAGCAAATGAAACAAAATAGAAACAGACTAACAGATATAAAGAACAAACTGGTGGTTGTCAGAGGGGAGTTGTGTAGGGAATGGGAAAAATAGGGGGTGGGGATCAGAGGTACGAACATCCATTTATAAAATAAATAAGACACTGGGATGTCATGTACAGCATAGGGAATATAGTCGATAATATTGTAGCAACTTTGTAGGGTGACGTGGCAACCACACTTACTGTGATGACCATTTTATAATATATAGAAACATTAAGTCTCTATGTTGTACACCTAAATCAATACGGTATGTCATTATTCTTTAATTAAAAAAAAAAAAGGAAAAAATGGTCTCACTTTTTTGCTTCAACAGAACAAACCACCAAGAAGTCTTATCCCTTGAACTGCAAATGTGCAAAGACAAAGGCTTTTGGCTTAATATGGCTTTTGAAAAGTGAGAGAGCCCCATGCCTGAAAACCCAGCTGGGGAGTGAATCCCTCAGATGGTGCCACACCTTTCCTCTCCCTTGCTTGGTTCCTTCTCCTACTCATGCTTCCCTATGGGTCTTCTGACATTTTTATGAGTTGGAGTAAGTAAAACTGTTAGTAAATGCATCACTTTAAATGAATGCATCAAAATAAAAAATCTTAAAAAAAAAAAAAAAGGGACGCCTGGGTGGCTCAGTTGGTTAAGCAGCTGCCTTTGGCTCAGGTCATGATCCCAGCGTCCTAGGATCGAGTCCCACATTGGGGCTCCTTGCTCGGCAGGGAGCCTGCTTCTCCCTCTGCCTCTGCCTGCCACTCTGTCTGCCTGTGCTCACTCTCTCTCTCCCTAACAAATAAATAAAAATTAAAAAAAAATCTTTAAATGAATGCATCACTGTTAAGAATTGGAGAGGGTGGAGCTCTGTTGTTCTAGATTTAGGATCCCAGCTATGCTGAGGCTGCAGAGAGGAAGAAAGGAAGAGGAGCCTGGGTCATCTTCATGTTACCTCCGGCCATTCTCTCAGCGGCTCAGTGCTAATTCGAGGACACCCTCCCTACATGCTCACAGCCCCCTGCCTATCAGCTGTGCACCCACAAACGCTGCCTCCTTTCCTGTGACTAGAAATGGACAATCACAACTTGCAGCGAGGGCCAGCCTCTCTACTTGGGGATTATACCCCATCTCCTTTGTGGTAGGTGACCTCTCACGTGCCCCTGATGATCCCCACTTCGTGGAATTCATGCCTTCGTAGTAATCTCTTCCTTTGAGTGTGAGCTGTGCCTAGTGATTTGCTTCTAACAAAAAGGGATGGGAGGGCACTTTCCTGATGAAATTACAAAAATGATATAGATTCTTCATCAGTTAGGATGAGCAAGAGTAAGCGGAAGTAACCTAGAGACCCTTAATCTCAGTGGTTTAACACAACAAAGGTTTATCTTTACTCTGACCTGGCTTGGTAGGGGGCTCATGCACATCCAGGCTGACAGATTCCATATAGACCTGTTCCCCTGATGGCCTCAGCAGGGGACATACAGCATAACAAGCACACACTGGCTCTGGAAGTTTCTCACTAAAAATGATGCATCTCACTTCTCACATTCATTTAGCCAGAGGAAGTCTCATGGCCACATGAACCTCAAAAGGGACAGAGAAGTCCAATCCCCACCATGTGCCCAGGAGGTGGAGAGCCAGAAATACTTGGTGAAAGGGCACTATTGGCCACCTCAATACGTTTTATGTTAAACATCCTCAATCTTAAAAGAAAACACTACCAACTGGGCTCTTTTGTTTGGAGACAATGTTATCTGGAAGAAAATGTGGCTAAACCACCCCTGACTTAACCAGTGGTCTTTTTGCCTCCCATAATTGAAAAGACTTCCTATTGCTTGGCAGGTGCAGCCAAATTTGGGAAAGCCTTGTGATGCTCGCAGCTCTGCCTTTCATCTCTGGCTTTGATTAAAAAAAAAAAAAAAAAAAGGTCCATCTCCTCTCTGAATTCATAGCTTGCCAGGCAGTCTGTCGCTGCTGAGGATTTCTGGAAGGCCTATAACCCAGCTGCAGGATTTAAAACTGTACTTCTGCAGGGCGTTAACGAATTTATTTCCTGCATTTGTGCCCCCCCACCCCGAAAAAGTAAAACTATAGCTTCCGCTTTTCCTTCCATCTTACCAAACTTATTTCTACCCTCTACACACACACACACACACACACACACACACACACACACACACACACTCATCCTGATACACACTCCCCATCCAATGACTCTCTTTCAGGACCTGATGTTGTTAATTCTCCTACATTTAGCCTCCCTTCGAAGACCTACACATCATTCAAAGGTCTACTCAGATCTCATCTTTTTCTAGATCTCATACCCTACCAACTTTTGATGCCATTTGGAATTATTTTCCCTTCTGTTTTTCATTATATTTTTGTTGTTGTTGTTTTCATTCTTTTTTTTTTTTTTGAAGATTTTGTTTAATTTTATTTGAGAGAGCACAGTGAGAGAGAGCACACAAGCTCGGGGGAGGGGGAGAGACAGAAGGAGAAGCAGCGTCCCAGCAGGGGAACCTGATGCGGGGCTCCAAGCCAAGACCCTGGGATCATGACCTGAGCCGAAGGCAGATGCTTAGCCAACTGAGCCACAGAGGTGCCCTGTTTTTGTTCTTCTATTAGGCACTTACTGGCTGAGTTGAATTTAGTGATTCTCTGTATGTGTCTGTATCAACACAATTGTGTGGAAAGCAGAGATGTCTTACCTAACTTTGCATATCAGCTCCGCCCTCTTGCCTTCCCCCAGTGCCTAGCTCAGATGCTGGTCCTCAGTAGATGTTTATAATAATGTCCTCTCTATGTTGGAATGTCTTCTATCCTTCTGGACCTACCAACCACTGGAAACACTTCTAGCTTCAATCACTCAGCTTTCTCTTCTCTCTGATCTTACTATGTGTGGTCTCACTATGAGCTCCTCAGTTAGTTCAAATCTAAATGCCAGATTTACATGAAAGAAGCCTAAACCTTAGCATTTAAATATGAGCTTAAATCATAAATCTTCTGGGCTCAAATCTTGTTTTTCTTGTCTGTATCTTGTGGGGCATACAAAGAGCTGAAGGAAGGAGCTCATCGAATACACAGTAAGATAAAAACCTGTATTAGTTGGGGTTATTAATGTGAGTTGCTATAACAAAAAGAAGAAACCCCAAATCTCAGTGGTTCCACACAACTTTTCAGGCATATGACAGTTTAAGGCAGTACCTGTGGCTCCTCTCTAACCAGTGACTTGGGACCCAAACTTCCTCCATTTTGTAGTCAGGCCATTGCCTCAGGTCTTCTAGATTCTCTGCATTCAGCTGTTTGACAAGCACAGACAGCTCATGCCCTTGTAGGGGTCCTATGGTCATGCTGGGAATGAGGGGCATCACTTTAGTCCACGTTTCTCCAGCTAACATGTCAACCTGGTTACCAGGACTTCTGGGAAATATATTTTACTGGTGTACCAAGATGAAGAAAAGAGGACTGGTGAACATCTAGCCCTCTTCTTTCAAAGGACCTAAGAAGTAACTTCTTCCCTGTGAGATATTGACACAGCTCCAACATTTCCCTGAATAGGGGGATAGAAATCCACATAAAGGGGGGAGAGGGAGTTTCCCTGTGACAACAATCAATTTCTACTCCTCTCCTTTTTCTATAAATCCCAGAATTTACTTACAAAAAAAAAAAATCAAAAGATAGGTAGGGAGTCTCTACTATCAGCTATTGTTTTTCTCTCCTAGAATTCAGGCTACAAGAAACATTCTTAGGGAGTGTTTCTCAACCCCGGTAGAGTATCAGAGTCAATGTGAGCTTTTGAACCATTGCACGGAACATTACTCTCCTCCTAGAAACACTTCATTCAGTCAGCCTCCAGGACCCTTTCTTGGCTTTCTTCCTGCCTACTCCTTCCTACCTCCTTTTTCTGGTTTCTCTTCTTTCCACTAACTTTCAACATCAGGGTGCCCCAGGGCTCAGCCCTTGACCCCTGTATTGTGTCTGTCCATGCTCATTCCCTTGGTGATTGCATTAGTTTCCTATTATGGCCTAATACACTAACCACAAACAAAGTGGCTTATAGCAACATTCATTATCAGCTCACGGTTCTTGTCCGTCAGAAGTCCAGGCATGGTATGGCTGGGTCCTCTGTTCAGGGTCTCAGAAGCAGAAGTCAGTTGGTCAACTGGGTTGAATTCTCATTTGCAGGCCCTGGAGAAGACTCTGTTTCCAAGTTCAGTCAGGTTGTGGCAGAATTCAGTTCCACGAGATTGTAGGACTGATGTCCCCATTTTCCTGCTGGCTTTCAGCAGGGAGCTGCCCTGGGTTCCTAGGGCCTGCCTGTATCCCTTGCCACAAAGCTCTCATCCTCCAGCTTTGAAGCTAGAGATGGAGAATTTCTTATGCATGTAATCCCTTTTGCTTCAAATTTCTCTCTTCTCTGGTCTCTGCCCTCTAGAGCCAGATTCAAAGGACTCATGGAATTAGATGAGGCCCATATGATAATCTCCCTCCATTTAACTCAAAGTCAGCTGATTAGTAACTGTTATGGACTTAATATTTGTGCCCCCCCCCATTCAAATGTTGAACCCGCTAACCCCCAATGTAATGGTATTTGGAGATGGGGCATTTGGGAGGTGATTAAGCTTAGAAAAGGTCATGACAGTGGGGGGCCTTCATGATGGGCTTAGTGTCCTTGTAACAAGAGATACCAGAGAGCTTCCTCTTCCTCTTCCTTCCTTCCCCACCACTTTCTTTCTGTCTCACTACTTACTATACAGGGACACGGAGAGACAGCAGCCATCTATAAGCCAGGAAGAGACTTCTCTCCAGAAACTGACCGTGCTGGCACCCTGATCTCGGACTTCTATCTTCCCAGTCTGTGGCATTTTGTTAGGGCAGCCCGAACAGACTAATACATACAGTAACCTTTTTTTTTTTTAATTTTATTTATTTATTTGACAGACAGAGATCACAAGTAGGCAGAGAGGCAGGCAGAGAGAGAGGAAGGGAAGGAGGCTCCCTGCTGAGCAGAGAGCCCGAGAGCCCGATGCGGGGCTTGATCCCAGGACTCTGGGATCATGACCTGAGCTGAAGGCAGATGCTTAACCCACTGAGCCACCCAGGCGCCCCTACATACAGTAACCTTAGTAGCACCTGCAAAATCCTGTTTGCCGTATACTATAACATAATTTTAGGAGAAAAAAAATCTCATTATATTCACAGGTTCCACCCATAGTCAAGGGGAGGAGATTCCAAAAGGGCTGTATCATATTAGATATAACATTTATCAATGTTAGAATGTTGTTTACCTCAATAATCCCATTTAGTCTCATGGCTTTAAAAATCACCTACATACTGGGGATTCTCAAATTTATTTCTCCAGGGTAGACTTGTCCCCAAACCTAGACTTATCCGTCTACCCTCCTAGACACTTCCACTTGGATGTTTTCCAAGCGTCTCCAAACTTCACATAGATGCAACCCAATTCTCTATTTTTCTGCCCAGACCTGCTCTTCCCACAATCTTTTCGCCTCCGGGAATGACAACACCATCCTTCCTGTATAGCTCAGGCAAAATCCCTCGACTCATTCCTGATTCCTCCCTTTCTCTACGCTCCATCCATCAGGGACCCTCTAGAATTCAAAAGCCCATACCATCATGCTCTCTCACATGGATTATTGCAACCACCCCTGGTTTAGTTTCCTATTGCTGCCAAACAAACAACTTAAAATAACACCCACGACTTATCTCACAATTTTGTGCGTCAGAGATCCAGAGGCTTGGATTCTCTGCTCAGGGTCTCACAAGACTGAAATCAAGGTGTCAGCCGGCTGGGGCTCTCATCTGGACGAGGCTCTGAGGAAAAGTCCCCTTCTGGCTTCCTTAAGGTTGGAGTCAGGACTCAGATGCTTCTCATGGTTTTCCTTCAACAACAGAAGACCAGATCTCTGTGGTACTTGGCCTGCTGTCTTCTCTTTCTGCCATGTTCCTCTTAACTCCAGCTGAAGAAAAGTCTTTGCTTTTAAGGGCTCTTGTGTTTAGATTGGGCCCATCTGGACAATCCAGAATGATCCATCTTAAGTCCAGAAGCTTAATTGCACCTGCAAAGCTCCTTTGGCCATGTAATGTAACACAGTCACACATTCCAGGGACTAGGGCATGAACAGGTTGGAGGGATCATTCCACCCGCCCGAGCCTCCCCAACTGGGTCGTCCCACTCACACACTTGTTCCCTCCCCTCCAACCTATTCTCAACTCGGCAGACAGACCTGTAGTGACTTCCCATCTCACTCAGAGCAAATCCACACCCTCACAATACCCTGGGTACCCTACACAGTTTGGACCCCTGTTACCTCTCTGACCTCAGCTCCCTTGATGTTGCTCACATACCAAGCATGCTCCCTCTTCTGGGCATTCCGCCCCAAACTGCACCCCCCATCCCCACCCTGAGTATCTGCATGGCTCACTCGCTCTTCTCCTCCAAGTTGAGACCAAGATCCCACCTTCTCAGCAAGGCACGTCTTGATCACCTACTTAAAACTGCAACCTCCATACTCCCCAGGACTCCCTTAGACCCTTTCCAGCCTTTAGTTTTCTCTGTAGCTCTTTTCACTCCTGAATGTAATAAATATTTTATCTGTATTTGCTTAATGTAAGCCCCATAAAGTAGAGATTTTTGTCCATTCTGTCCCCAGCTTTATCTCCAGGGCCCAGAACAGTGCCTGACACACAGAAGGCATCCAGTAAATGTTTGTCAGACGACCGAGTGCATGGATATGAGACGGGGATAGCAGCCTGCCCTGTGTGGAGGAAATGCGGGCTTGGGACCAGGGGAAAGGGGTTGGAACTTCCGTCTCACGGAGTGCCATCTGCTTCTCAGACAAAACTGTAAGGTCCCTGAAGACCAGGCTGGTGTCACATGAGATGACTGGGTGCACAGCCGGTTCTTGGTCAATATTTGCTGAATAATGTTGATGTCCCAAGACTGGATTCTGCGCGTACGTGATCTCATCTGGTCCCCTATGACCTGGGAGTTATTAATTTCATTTTACCACTTTAACCCTCTTCCCTGAGTGAGGACAGTACACGGTGGGACAGTACACTGCCAGGTGTCACAGTATTTCTGGAAAGGAGCTTTGGGCCATCTGGGCCACCTTGCCATCCCATGCAGTGGTCCTCTCCACACAGGTGCAAGCATTTGAAAGCATTAATTGGTGGGAAGACAGTATGGTACCGTGTGGCGCCGGCAGGGTAAGGTGTGACTAGATCTCACTGTTGACCAGCTGTGTGACCCTAGACTGGTTAAAAAATCTTGCTAAGCCTCCCTTTCCTCTTCTTTAAAAACTGGGCCAGTCATTGCACCTGGTAGGGATATTGTGAGCATTCACGAGAGAAGGCAAGTGAAAGTGCCCAGGGGGATGCAGGCAGCCAGGTAGGCACGGAATCCTATGAGTTGCCTCTCTTCCTTGATGAGAGCAAAATCTGCCTCCTACCCTTTTACAGAGAGCGGCTCTTGGGAGCAGCCAAGAATGAAACGTCTCTCCCTCCCAAACAGCTTGGAAGGCGGTTATCATATTCTCCCTCAATCTTCTCTTTCTAAAGGTGAAAATGCTCAGTTCATTCGACCATCCCTTATGAAGCTGGTTTTGATTTCTAAGTGGGCACTGGTTTGACAACACAGCTTCTAAAATGCGCTGTCGAGGAGGGGCTTCTGGGAGAACCGAAGTTCCTCGGAGGTGGATTTTTTTGTGCTTAGCTCCCTTTGTCCCCCAGCACCTGGAGAAGTGCCAGGCACACAGTAGGCCCTCAATAAATATGCGTCTGTTTAAATGATGAGTCCGTGGAGGCGGTCTGCGTAGTTCTCTGTGGGGCTCAGACTGCTTTTAACGCCAGCCCTCCTTCCCACAGCTCGATGGTTCTAAGGAAAGGAGAAATCCACTTCAAACTTGTTTTTAAAGATAATCGCTTGGACAATATCCTCAAGGTCTCTCCACCAGAAAACTTGAAGTTTATACTCCGTGGTGCCCAGGCACCCTTCCAATTCTAGGTTTTGGTTTGTTGCCTCTTATTATTATTTTTTTAAAATGAGATATAGTTCACATCACATAAAATTCACCATTTAAAGTGTACCATTCAGTGTATTTGGTGTATTCATGGAGTCATGCCACCATCACCACCACCTAATTCCAGAACATTCCCATCACCTCCAAGGGAAACTCTGCACCTTTGAGCAACCAGTCTTAATTCCCACCTCCTCCCATCCCCTGGTAACCTCTAACCTACTCTGTTTCCATGGATCAGCTTATGCTAATGCAAACATCCAGTACATGGCCTTTTGTGTCTGGCTGCTTTCACTTATCATAATGATTTCAAGGTTCATCCTTGTTGTAGCATGCGGTCCTTCTTTTTGCGGCTGAACAATATTCCATTGTCCGGAAATGGATATACCATATTTTGTCTATCCGTTCATCTGTGGACGGACGTTTGGGTTGTTTCCACTTTTTGGCTATTATGAATCATGCTTCTACAAACATGTGTGTACAAGTGTGTGTGGAAGTATATTTTCATTGATCTTGGGATGTACACATAGCAATGGAGTTAATGAGCGATAGGGTAACTGTACGTCTAACCTTGTGGGGAACAGCCAAACTTTTCCCCAGTGGCCGCACCATTTCACATTCCCAACAGCGATGTATGAACGTTCCAGTTTCTCCCCAACCTCGCCAACACTTTTTAGTTCTATTTTTCTTTGATTCTGGCTGTCCTAGAGAATAGGAAGCCATATCTCACTGTGGCATTTGATTTGCTCGTCTCTTCCATGTCAGAAAGCTTAAGGATGCTCCCTCCAATTGTTCGTTGTCATCCTCTTCATCTTAATATTAGTCATATGTTTATTAAACAATCATTAAAATTAATTTATGTTTTCAACTTGCATCACTTCTTAGAGTAACAAGCTTGTTTCATGTACTCTCTGCCTAATATAATGCTTGCTTTTGTCATTAAAAAAAAGATTATTTCACCTTTCACAACTGCCTTAGTGGTAATCATCTATTGGTTGAGGACTTTCATACTCAACCCCTCCTCACTCTTCTAGCTTTTGCGGACATACTTCAAGCCAGGGGTTGTCCCCTGAGAGTTCTGCATGTTTCAGCATCCTCTGGCCCTGGCTCTGGCAACAGGGACAGGTTCTGGGTCTGAACTGAGATAGAAGGAGGGCAAAGAGGTGCTGGGGACATTTCATCCCCATGTCGCTTCTTGCAGAGATAGAAGCCAAGTCCCTATCAAAGAGCAAGACTAGAAAAGAACTCTGGGATACAGATAGAAATAATAATCTCGAACAAATAATCTCGAACCACAAATTCACAGTGGGAAAACATCAACCAAGGGCTACACACACTTAATGGGACACAATGGTTTTCAGTCGGACTACTGTGTCCCCACCCCCTCCACCCAGGGAGCATCTGGCCGTGTCTGGAGACATTTTTGGTTATCTACTGGCATCTAGTGGGTAGAGGACAGGGACACTGCTAAACACCTTAGAGTGCACAAGACAGCTTCCAACAGCAAAGAACTCTCTGGCCCCAAATGTCGACAGTGTAAAATTGAGAAACCTCGGTATAATAGGATACCAGAAGGGACTTTTCCCACCCTTGATCTTCAGCATATTTCACGGGCTTTGGCTGAAACCATTTGGTTCAATGTCTCTCGTTGAACCCCCAGATGATAGTGGAGAATAGTTCAGATTTCTATACTCCTATTAACAAGCAGTGCTCAAAATTCCCCCAGTGACTGCAGCGAACTCCAGTCATATAAAAACTCTATTTACAGAATCCAGAAGGTAAGTGGAAGGATGGTGTACAAATAAAGATAGAGGTAATACACACACATATATATGTACATGTATATATTGTCACTGAGAAAATAACATTGTCATATAAAGAAGGGTATCTAGACTAAAGAAAGAAAAAAGGAAATATTAAAATGGTGCATCTGGCAGTAAATTAAGGAGAATATTATTATTTTCCTGTATGGGATTTGTCAGACTTTTATTTATTTATTTTTGTGTGTGTGTGTGTGTTTAAGTAATTTTCATGCCCAAACCCACAACCCCAAAATCTAGAGTCACATGCTTTACCAACTGAGCCAGCCAGGTGTCCCTTGTCAAACTCTTTTTTTTTTTTTTAAGATTTTATTTATTTATTTGACAGAGAGAGAGATCACAAGTAGGCAGAGAGGGAGGGGGAAGCAGACTCCCTGCCAAGCAGAGAGCCCGATGCGGGGCTCAATCCCATGACCCTGAGATCATGACCTGAGCTAAAGGCAAAGGCTTAACCCACTGAGCCACCCAGGCATCCCCCCTTGTCAGACTTTTAAAACGTAAAGTTTATTTTATAATTTCTCATTCCAAATAGATGTTTACATTTACAACTAATTTTGCATTAATTCTATATTGTCTTTCACTGGGAGAGCCTTCAGGTTGTAGAGAGTTCAGGTCCCACAGTCAGCCTTCAGAGGCGGCGATCTTAACCACGGCAACATGCTGCCTTTCTCCACACACCCGGCACAGACCCCGGTATCCTTAACCTCGGTCTGCCCCTGCGTGAGCCCATCCCAAGCAAGCTTAATCCTCAGCCCTCCACAGATGCGACTCCAGGGATTACCCACAATCTCAGTTGGCAAACCCAACCTGGGACAGTCCTCAGGCATGGTATGACCCAGCCCTCTTCGGCATCTACGCTGTTGATTGCTCCCTCCTCCCTGAAACTCCTCCCTTGGCTATCAGGACGCCATGCCCTTCTGGTTTTCTCCCTCTCTCTCTGCATCTGCTGTCCAGCTGATGTCACCCAGTGCCTCGGCTTTACATGCAAGATACATGGGCAGTCCTCCAGTCACAGCCTTGGGTGCTTCCCCAGAACTCAGACTCATTTATCCAAGGCTTTGCCTGACCTTTCTCTTTGCCGGCACACCTAATAGGCATCTTTAAGCATCACGTCCCAAGCAGAACCTTTGGTCCTCCCCCACTTTGACCTGCAGTCCTTGCCACTGCAGTAAATGAGACCACCATCTATAGGACCTAGTTGCTTGAGCCAAAATCCAAGCAGTCGTCCTTTCTTTTAATCCCTAGATCCAAATGCACTAACAGCTTCTGGTGCCTCTTCTTACCCAACACGCCCAGCCTCTATCCATGTCTCCACAGTGCCACTCTCCTCTTATGTGGCTCATGGCTGCAGCCTCTCCCCTAGTTTCATCGCTTTCATTCTTGCCCTACTATACAGTCCACACTGCACACAACATGGCCAGTGGAAGTCACACCATGTCAGTCCCCTGCCTGTAGCTTCCTTATATTCAGAATACAATGGCCCAGCCTGATTTCATCCCCTCTCCCGCTTATCCGCAAAGCTCCAACCACGCTGGCCTTTCTGTGACCTGAACACACCAAGCTCATTGTGCCTGAGGGTTTGTACTTGCTCTTCTGTCTACCTCAAAGCTCTTCCCTGTGATCTACTCATGGGTGACTCTCTGTCATTCTGGTCACCTCTTCAGAGAGGTCGTGCTAAGCAGCCATCTTGTCACTCTACCACATAAAGCTATTTTATTTCTTATTTTTTTTCATAAATCTATTCTCTCTTCATTGCACTTAGTAGTACCTGTTACATCCTACTTTACTTGTTTATTGCCTTTCCTCCTGCTGTAATGGAGACTCTAGGAGAGCAGACTCTGTCTTGTTCATCTCTGCACTACAAGATTCAATACATGTTTATAAAAGTGAATGGGTGAATGAGTCCTTGCTTTACAGACAGGAAAACTGAGGCACCGAGAGTTAGGCCTTTAGACCGAGGTAATATAGCCAAGGTTTGAACCCAAGCAGTCAGGATTCAGAGTCCATAATCTTAACTACTGTAACATCCTGCCTTTTCTCCACCCATCAGGCACAGACCTGCTTATAATTAGAGACCAGAAAGGCAAAATGACACAGGCTGGCTACTCTGTCTTGGATCCAAGGGTAAACCTTTGTGACACAAGGAGATGAAACAACCTAGTGGGTCTCTTCTTAAATACTAGAAAGTGAAATAAGAGTGGATTTCCAGAGTCATTTGCAATCCACTCATGTCTTTCTAGAACCCGTCACTGGGTCTTCAAGTCAACCCTGCAGGTGTGACTTCGACGAACTTGCTCCTAAAGGCTTCCCAGGGACTCTGAGTAGACCCGAAAGTCACCCTCTCTTCACTCAAACCCAAAACAAAGCAAAAGAGAGTCCACTTCACAGTCGCTTTTAGGAGTAAGTGGGGTCGACCCAGGGGCTGCCATTTTGGTATTCGCCACCGCGGTCCCCTCACAAGCTGAGCCATCCTTCCCACTCCCTGCTACACCATCTGTCTCCCGTTCCCAGCGAAAGGAATTTCCTTCTCCTGCAAGCAGCTCACACTTTTAGAAAGCGGTCTCAGGGGTCCTGAGCCTGAGGTAATTTGTTTTTGCTGTATTTGATGAAATATTGTGGACTATTCTTCCCAGGGCCTAAGTCATTTCCTGAAGTTAAATTTGCCCGTGGACTGGCGCTCTCACACAATCAACACATGGACACAGGGGCCCGGGAATTAACTTCTGTTCATTCAGATGTTTAACAGTATCTTCAACCCACCCCACCCTCCACTGTTTTTCCCTCAGAGTAACTTGTTGGTTATTTGGTTTTTCCTTTTTCCTGATACCTAGTAAAGTAAAAACCTTCCACACATCGTAGACACTCTCTGTGTGTTTCTTGTTCCATGTGTGACCACAGCAGAGGAAGAAGGAAAAGGTTATACAGATCCCTGAAATGGAGTCTTTGCAAGCTCATCGCTTGGAGAAATTACTAATCACTTTCGCAAAGGTTATTCATTTGGAATCACGTGATTTAAAAACACATTCCTCCCTTTCAAATGTAATTTCTGTGAAATAATAATAATTCAGCAGTTAGTACAAAGAGCAGTAAAGTCATATATCAAGATCACATTCCAGACCTCTCCCATTTCTACTTCTGACACATAAAAAAGGGCAACATATTAATAAAAGAGAAATTTGGAATTTATTTTCAACCAAGAATGACTGAAAAAAGATTACTTCTTGACCTTTGTCTTTCTTTGCTGAAGGAGAGCTAAAACCAAACGATCAACCTTGGTTACTTGAATTAGCCAAGATTAAATTTCTTTACATATTGTCTTCTTATATGTCACTTGGAAATGAATATTAGCAAGCTAAAACATATATAGATGTGTGTACTTAATACTAAAATTTGAAAGTTATTATTTGAATATGGAGGAAGTTAAATCTTAGGTAAATCAGAAAATTTGGGATCAACTCAGTTACAATTTAAATTAAATGTGTGTGTGTGTGTGTGTGTGTGTGTGTGTGTATGGTTATTCTCTATTTCTTGAGGCTTGGAGAATCTAGAGGACATTTATTGAGAAGGGCTTCCCAAAGTCAAGGGCTGAAGCCATTGCCGGGGCTGGGGTGGGGTTGGGGGGATGGTCAGAAGCAGCATTTCCATTGAGTTCAGACCGATAGAAATGTGCAAGTATATTCAGCTTAGTCAACATTCATTGGATCTCAGAGTTGGGAGGACCCTTAAAAATTATTTAATCCGGGATGCCTGGGTGGCTCAGTTGGTTAAGCGGCTGCCTTCGGCTCAGGTCATGATCCCAGCGTCCTGGGATCGAGTCCCGAATTGGGCTCCTTGCTCGGCAGGGAGCCTGCTTCTCCCTCTGCCTCTGCCTGCTCCTCTGTCTGCCTGTGCTCGCTCTCTCTCTCTCTCTAACTAATAAATAAATAAAATCTTAAAAAAAAAGTTATTTAATCCCACCCCTTTGCATTAAAAAAAGATTCTTATCATAGGAGGGGTGGAGGAGGAAGGAGTTCCTCCCTAATCTAGTCCAGTCTGGCTGGGTTGTGTGGTAAACATTTTGATTACTTAATATTTCTTACCTACCAACAAAAAGGGTTGATCATTAATAAAGCAGAATCTCTATATGGCATTCTTCATTAATTGCTTGGATTTCACACCTTAGATTGAGAAATTTGAGTGTCTGCTAAATTTAGATGCTTCTTGAGTAAGGAGGGGTTGGAGGTGGGAGATGGTAATGCCCAAGACACCCCAACATTCCCTTCCAGGATTCCTGGGGTCTTGGGTGGTCGAGTGCGGGCTTCAGTTACAATCTCATGTCTTGTAGGAGCGAGACGTCGCTTCCCTAGTCCATCTAGAAATGATTCAAGGTGGGGACAAATTCTCCTGGAGCAGTCTGTGGAACTTACCTCTGGATCAGGGCAGGTGTAGGCTCTGCTGACAGAATCCACAACAGTTGACAGGATTTTAAGCTCTCTGGCCAGGTGATAACCAGACACGGTAGTTAGAGCTCCACTGACAGACAAGGATCCTGCTCTTGAGACACCTTCTATACACACACACACACACACACACATACACACACACACCATGGAGCTCCTACACTCACTGATGGCATCAGAGCCTTCAGATTCTGTCCTTGTAAGTTTCACAGGAGGGCAAACACTACTGATGTGCATATGTGAATTACAAGAGATGGGTCTTCTAGATTTGGAAGCCCATTGTTTAACAGTACTTGATTTTCAGGTTAAAAAAAAAAATGACGGGGCGCCTGGGTGGCTCAGTGGGTTAAGCCTTTGCCTTCGGCTCAGGTCCTGATCTCAGGGTCCTGGAATCGAGAGCTGCATCAGGTTCCCTGCTCAGCAGGGGAGCCTGCTTCCCCCCCACCCTGCCTGCCTCTCTGCCTACTTGTGATCTCTCTCTGTGTCAAATAAATAATAAAATGTTAAAAAAAGACTTTCCCTTGATTTTCAGATAATGGCTGACTTGACAGACTTGGTTGGTCTCTTGAGTCTCACAGCAAAACTCAAACAATAATCACTGGCATCTGAGCCATGTGGGGAGGATTTTGGCAGCCGACGGCACACACCCATGGGTGAAATCCAAAGCTGTTTTATTTCCACCATGTTCGCACTTTGATCCATAACATTCTACGTTTTGAAGGAGAGGCTCCACTGGCATTTCGTCTCGTGGAAGTCCACGGGGGCCACGTGCCACTGGTTAAGCAGCTCACGTTAAAGGACACGTGGGCCTCTTCTTGCTGATTCGTTTTGCTAGAAGGATGCACTTTCCCGGTAAATGAAATCTGGAAACCTCTCTTCCTTCTAATTTGCATGAGAGAATTAGGCAAAGGGCCTACAAGGATTACGAAGGTTCTCCTATCGCTCATCACTCCCCGGGAGTCACACCATGGTCACAAAGCTCCATGTAGACAGCGCAATCACCACCACATTCAACATGGAAATTATTCTGTAATTGAACTTTATTAGACACTAAAGCTGAGTCTCCCTGAAGGAAGAAATCTGAACGACTGGGAATGTTATCTGGGAAACTTAATTTTTAAAAAATATTCATTTGAACTATTTGGCTGACTTATTAAAAAGCACTTTTCCAGAAGTTTAAAATATGCAGAGAATGACCTGGATTCTTCCTTCCTGTTGATATGGTTTAGGACGCATCCTTAAATAGGCACTTTCTATCATAATTGCTTAGTCATTGTATTTCGGTGCTTTCCCCGGAAAGGAGTTCGATTGAGTTATAAAAGAGAGAGGTTTAGGCCCCTCGCCTGGCTGGCCTCCAGAGTCTCAGGCTCTAATTTCCACCTACCTGCTAGACCTCTGAACCTGGCTGCCTTGTAGTCACCCCAGAGCCCAGCTAACTCAAGGCTCCAGTCTCCCTCGATGCTCCCAAAGGACTCCCGCTCCCAAGTCCCCTCAATGTGTCTGCTACCAGTGCTCACCGCCACCTTCCTTTCCTTTGTCCCGAATACCTGTGAGTCCCCAAGGCTTGCTGGGCCGTCCCTTGCACTATCTCTCACACTCTACCTCTCCTTCCAATTCCCATTGCCCCCATACCCCTGCCGCTTCAAGCCTGGATGATTATAATAGCCTCCTAACTAATCGCTTACTTGTTTCTCCCCCTCCAATTCACTGCTGCCACAGTAATCTCCCTAAAACACCATTTAATTATGCCAAACCCTTAATTAAAAATCTTCATTATCTCTTCATTACCACCAGGATAAAGTCCAAGCTCCTTAGTTTCCTTCCACTATCTGGCCTCAATCCACATTGCCAATTTATTGCCTACGCTTTCCCCACAGTTTTCGTGGACTCCACAAAAAGCTGACTAGTCACACCTTTCATCCACCTGGAATGGTTTTTCCAGCCTCTCACTGGGATCTGTGGTCACCCTTTGAGGCCCATTCCTTTGCCTCTTGTGAGGCTTCCTCTCCAGGCACCTGTGTCCTCCTCAGAGCTCCTGGGACAGTGGCAAGCCTACCCGGAGTCGTTATTCAGTTGTTGAAGTGCTTGTGTTTTCTGTCTACTTGGACTCCCCGTGTCTTAAGATCAGGAACTGCTCCGGATACGTGTTTATATCTCCCTCTTATTATTATCATCACCCACCAACCCCAATAAATACCAGTTATGATCTGATTTGGTTATAAGATGTTTGGAGTTTGGTGGCCAAAGGAAATATGTGGTGTAGTATGTCCACCTTGGTCCTTTTTGTTTGGGACAACCCAACTGGGCGACTGGCAGGCCAGATTATAAACGGAATTTATTTGGTGTGAACAGGTACTCAGTTAAATTCATCCAATCCCAAACAGATCTACTAAAAGAAGGAGAATTGTCGGGGAAATGGATTTGTAGTGAAAACCACCCCTAAGAACTAAGGAATACAATGAAGGAAAATCCCTCGTGCACAGCTACAGAATTGGGGCAGGGGGAGGCTGCAGGGAAGGCAGGCACAATGGTGTTAGTGCCCAAGTTATAATTTGCATCTAAGTGTTCAGAAATGTGTAGCTCTGCCCTTGTTTGCATTTATGCTAGACTCATCCAGGAGGAAGCACCGTACACCCGGCAGGGAGAAGTTATCAGGTGACTCTACTGATTCTCTTTTGCATTTCAGTTCTTATTAGAAGGCAGCCACCTTGTCCCGAAAAGGCTTTCATAGTTTAAAAAAGACAACCAGACCGTGTCTTTCCTGCTCTCTGTTAGCCTGCAGTGCATTTCACCTCAAGGACCTTTCCCTCTTATACTTCATCTCAACTCATTGTGTTCCTGCAGGGGTTATATGCCCTCCTCGTCCCATGGAGTTCTGAGACAGGGTGCTTATAACCTCACACGCCGTCGTCACAAGAGTGAAAATATTCCTTAGTCATTTGAGCAGAGAATGCCTCCTTCCCATCTTCCCCTTGAACCATGGGGGAAAAAAAGCCTTCATCAGAAAAGCAACACTGGATAGTTGATGTTGAGTTTTCTTTTTTCTTTCCTTTTTCTTTTTTCCCCCTTTTGTTCTTCTTAAATTTTTTTTCTTTTCATTGGGAAACAGGAACCTGGGCTACTTGTGCATCAGCATTGTTATGAGAAGCCAGAGGCACAAACGATCATCACAATTGTTGGCATGACCCTGGGGACCAGCTAGAGGCTTTTCCGTGTTATCCATGTCCCTTACTGCTGAGCTGTCACTCAAAGGAACCCCCAAAGATTAGCGGATGCCCTCTGACCAGATGGTCCCATGTTTCCCAAAGGGTCTTCTGCAAAGGCTTTTGTTTCTCCTAATAAAACATTTAAAAAGATATTTCAGTAATGAGACCTGAGGTCACAGTATGTGTGCAAGTCCTTGTCTTCAAACGCTTGAGATCAGGGGCACCTGCTTGGCTCAGTCGTTAAGCCTCTGCCTTCGACTCAGGTCATGATCCCACTGTCCTGGGACTGAGCCCCTCTTTGGGCTCTCTGCTCTGCAGGGAGCCTGCTTCTCCCGCTCCCTCTCCTCTCTGCCCCCCCCCCCAGTAAATAAATAGAATCTTTAAAAAAAAAAAAAGACAACAAACTTGAAATCATTCTGAGCAGGTGAATTCACACTCACATGACTTGAGGTTGTCCCTAAGTTAGGGTGACATATAGATAGTTACAAATACAAACACAATTGAGTATGTGGCTTCAGGAAGCTATCCGAGGTAGATGGTGTCTTAAAAGAGATAAATTTGGGCAAGATTTTGATGCACATCATATCAAGAAGTGGGAGAGAGTGGTGTACAAAATGACATGGAGGTGAGTCAGAGTAATTTTTATGGGGATGCTGGGACCTTGATCAAGAAAGATTGCTCAGGACGAAAGTTCATTTTTCCAACAGGCTTGAAACACGGAATTAGTCTCATTTATCTTTGCATCCATGTCAACCAGGAGAGTGCCAGGCAGATAAGAGGTGGGCAGTAAATGGCTGAGTTAATGCATAAAAAAATGAATGGTTCCAGGATCCAATAGAGCAAATAAAAAGTTAGCTAGCATATTTCTAACTTTTTTTTCAATCCTGGTTTAAATTTCATTTCTTCCTCTATTACTTGCTGGACTTCTTGAGCTTCTGACAGAGTTGAGCAGTAAATGGAAATCCCTAGATTATTATTTTATGCACATCTGTAGTGTTTTCCTTGCCTCATGGTGGGTGTGAGAATAAGACAGGAAAAAGCACTTTGATCCCTTCTTAGCAGAGAGGCCATGTCAATGGCTACGGAAGATAATACCCCCAAAGCATGTTTTAAAAAGCTTTTTGTTGTTGGATGGACATTAAGGTCTTCAGGGAAAGGGTGAGGGCAACTTCCAGATCATTCATGTGGGGAACGTCTCGAAAGTTCGGATTCCACTGGTAAGTTGAATTTTCCCAGCGTTTTATCCCCGGGTCCAAGTAACACTCACAGGGACCTCTCCCCGCCTGGTTACCTCCACTACACCCCTCTCAGTCTAGAGGAAACCACGACAATTTCACTCCACTTGAAAGGTCATATATAGCGCGGAGCAGAAATAAGAGTAGGACGATCATTCTTTAAAGAGGAGAAAATATGGAGGCCTTTCCCTCGGTGTGGACTGGGAGGTCTCCATGGTAACTGTGTGCTGATTGGTGAACTGTGCATCCGCGGACAGCGGGGCGGGGCAACTCCCTCCCGGACCGCCAGGCACACGAGCGCCACCTAGTGAGGAAATCCCACTTCGAAACTTCCTGACCCAAACAACCCCAAATACTCATCGGACTTCTTTTTTTTTTTTTTTTGGTTCAAGAAGATATTTTTAATGTTAAGTAATAAGCAATGACAAAAAGACTCCATTTAATGCAATGGGAAATGAAAGGGCAGAGAATAAGATCCGAGATTTTGGCAAAAGAGTGCAGTTGGTGGATCATAGGGTAGCTCTATTTTAAATTTTTTGAGAAACCTCCACGCTTTTTCAAAGTGGCTACACCAGTTTGCATTCCCACCAACAGTGTAAGGGTTCCCCTTTCTTGACAACTTCTCCAACATGTATTGTTTCTTGCCTTGTTGATTTTTGCCATTCTATCTGGTTTAAGGTGGTATTTAAATTTTTTTTAATAATTTAAAAAAAATTTTAATAAACATATAATGTGTTATTAACCCCATGGGTACAGGTCTGTGAATCGCCAGGTTTACACACTCTACAGCACTCACCATAGCATATATTGGACTTCTTGAGGAAAGGTTAGTTTAAGTTCACATAGATATGTATAACATTTTAACTATTTTTTTTAAAGATTTTGTTTACTTATTTGACAGACAGGGATCACAAGTAGGCAGAGAGGCAGGCAGACAGAGAGGGAGGGGAGAAGCAGGCTCCCTGCTGAGCAGAGAGCCCGATGCAGGGACTCCATCCCAGGAGCCTGGGATCATGACCTGAGCCGAAGGCAGAGGCTTTAACCCACTGAGCCACCCAGGCGCCCCACATTTTAACTATCTTAACAAAGAATTTTAACTTAGGACTCAAGAGACTAGTCAAGGGAACTTAGAGAAAAGTCAAAGATTCAACCAATACTTTTATCACCATTTAAGATTTCTCTTCAACTGTGTATATTTGCAAAGTGCTGATACGTTATTTTTCAAATATAAAGAACATCTTCAGAACTCTGGAGGAAGACAAAAGGGATATGGCTGGGAGTAGTGTCTAGGGGGACAGAAACAAGACCTTTCGCTCTATGCGATATTATATTGTTTGTTTTCAAATCATATGAATGCGTTGCTAATCAAAAAATTATATTAAAGGGGCGCCTGGGTGGCTCAGTGGGTTAAAGCCGCTGCCTTCGGCTCAGGTCATGATCCCAGGGTCCTGGGATCGAGCCCCGCATCGGGCTCTTTGCGCTGCATGGGGCCTGCTTCCTCCTCTCTCTGCCTGCCTCTCTGCCTACTTATGATCTCTGTCTATAATAAACAAAATCTTTAAAAAAAAAATTATATTAAAAAGAGGGTTTGGCACATATTCATGTTGCAAAGAAAAATTTCACATCGGCAAAAACAATATCACCAAGTTACATTAAATTTATGAATTAAAAAAGTTGTGAATTTCCAAAGAAAAATAATGCCTTGTCTCCACAAAATGAAAGGATTTTCTCCAGGTAAAAGCACCTCTGCTAAATGCAGACTGGTACGTATAGGAACTTCATCTCAAACACACACATACAGTGTGCGCACACGTCTCCTCTGAGACTCCTACATGTTACATAGGCAGACATCTCAACTCCTGATATTTTTTTTTTAAAGATTTTATTTATTTATTTGAGACTGAGAGAGAGAGAGAAAGAGAGAGAGAAAGATCAAGCTGGGGGGCAGGGCGAGGGGCAGAGGAAGAGGGAGAAGCAGACTCTCTACTGAGCAGGGAGCCTGACCAGGGCTCCATCCCAAGACCCTGGGAGGACCACCTGAGCCGAAGGCAGACTCTTAACCGACTGAGCCACCCAGGTGCCCCTCAACTATTGATTTAAAGAAGAAAGCAAACACTTAAGTCAATGGTACTCAACTTCTTTGAACAAGGTTTACCAAGAACTTTAGCTAATTTCATTCTTGGACATACCAACTAAAAAAACTAAATGGGTGTTAAAAGTTACAAAGCAAAGCTCATGTAAGACATGTCCTTCAGGTAGCCGTAAGTGCGGAAATTAGCTTCCGAGGCTTGGAGAGGAAACACACATGGAATCCTGCACCAAATGCTGCTGATTTTCATGACAGAGACACAGACCCAGAACACCAGGCCACCTGTCTGTGGTCAGTGTGTTCTAGGTCCGTGGTCGGTGTGTTCTAGGTGTGACCATTTCCACAAATGGGGAGGGGAGGACAGACCTTCCATCACACCTCAAAACTATGATTATCTGCTTTGAGGTTATTTTATAACCAGGCCAAAGTGTCTGTGAAAGTGTCTGTGAAAACTATCATGTAGTCTTGGAGATTTTTTTTTTTTTTTTGCCTCTGTTTGTGGTTGAATTTTTTCTGCCACAGACTATTTTACGGTTAGGTGAAAGACCCCGGAAACATAACTCTTTCCACAAAATTGAAACAAGGCGACATATAAGCAAAACAAACAGCTTTTGTTAAGCAAGTGGATGCAATTTTTTCAAGTTCATTTTGAAATTTTGAACCAGCCCCTCAGTGAATAAAAACCACACCCCCACTATATTTTACTGCTTTGCATTTTGGATGAAGACTGAGGAGAAATACATTCCTGCCATACTTAAAGCATAATAATCCAAAATAAAAGTATAGGTTTATGATTTTGCATATTTTAGATACATGAACCACAGACTATGGCTTAAAGACAATCTAATCTTTTTTTTTAAAGATTTTATTTATTTATTTGACAGACAGAGATCACAAGTAGGCAGAGAGGCAATCAGAGAGAGAGGGGGAAGCAGGCTCCCTGCTGAGCAGAGATCCCGATGCGGGGATCGATCCCAGGACCCTGAGATCATGACCTGAGCCGAAGGCAGAGGCTTTAACCCACTGAGCCACCCAGGCACTCTTCTAATCTTTAAAAAAAAAAAAAAAAGATTTTATTTTTAAGTAATCTCTACATGCAACGTGGAGCTCAAACTCAGAGCCTCGAGATCCACAGTCAAATGTTCTACCACCTATGCCAGGTGCCCCTATAATTTAATCTTCCTTGTGTTCATTGGTGTACCTAATTCCGAGCACTATCTTTTATTTTATATATTTTATATGGAAACAGTAGACAATATTAGAGAAATAATTTCAGCAATTATTAGATGACATGTATTTATAATTTTTCCTTATAGTTGCTTAAAGTATTGCATTGAATAGAAGCCAAAAATGGGAAAAAAATGTTCAAGTGAAAAAAAAATGTTCAAGTGAAGGTGTCTGAAGATTTTTAGGTACATACATTTCTATCTTTTACTGTATGAGTTTATGATTTTAGCAAAGAACTACAAAGTAGGGTAGAATCAGTGATGAGGCCATTATCCCACAAAAATGGACTAAGGTGAGAGATTTTTATTTATCTGACAGTTGGTTTTGGCATTATAAAAAAAAGGGGAAAAATATATACAATTGCAACTGTTGAATGACATCCAATTTACAACTAGTCACACGGCTACCAAGCTAAAAAGCAGTGAAATTGAACCATTCTCCAGTAAATTAAATTCATGCCAATATCCCATCTAAACTGTTGGCCCAACCATTCTCTTCATTTCATCCGAGTTGACCCAACCCTAACCTGTCCATTGTGAAGTTGTTCTTAGAGTGATTACTATAATCCAACGTTTAGTAATCGATTATTAAGTAGGGGGAAGAAACAAACTGCATATCAGTCAGAATTGGATCTTGGATTCTCAATTAGAAAATATTCATCTTGCTAGAGCTACAAGTAAAATGAGAAAATCTTTGGTGTTTTTGTTTATAGGTGATTTTGAAGTTCTTTTCTCTAAAAGTGTGAGCCATTTTGGTTGCTTAGTTCTTTACAGCTGGGGAGAACCTAATATCTTCTATGGAATTTTATCATTGTTTTCTTTTCTAAAATTACTGTATGTCACAAGCCATCTTTTACATAGACTAGATGAGTTTCTGTGTCCAAATGAATGAACTATTTGCAGCTTATTCTTCAATTAAGAGATAATAATGCTGATTGCTTCAACATGACCATTTTAACAGCTGAATTGGAGCTAATCAATTATTCAAAATTCTTTCTTAGAACAAATAGCAGATCTATTAGCAACATTACTTGAATTAGGTAAAGCCTATTAGACACTTATAAGCTTAATACATAATTCTTTGAATATATACTTGCTAACATGTAATGACATGTTACTATATAATCATGTTACATGGTTATATATATCTTTGAACATATCTATATGATTCTTTGAACATAGACTTTATAAAGTAAACATAACATCTACTTTATAACATGTGATCACATAGTACATGATCTGGAGTACTTCAACACAATGCTCCACATATTCTGTGAAAATTCCATTAACTTCTTGAGGCATCTAATTTTTTCCTATAAACCTATTTAAATCATTAGTTAGTCTACCAAATAAATTAACTGGAAAGAAAGCAAGATAAGGAATTCTTGGTAAAAATTTCCCTTCCCTATTTATTCATTCTTCATTCATTCATTCATGGTAGGATTTCCAGATAAACAACAAATAATTTTTAGAGTGTAAGTTTGCAATATTTGGGACATACCTTACTGAGAAAGTATTTGTTGCTTCTCTGAAATTAAAATGTTTTGTTGAGATAAAATTGGCATAAAACCTTATATTAGTTTCAGGTGTGCAGCATAGTGGTTTATATTCACATAATTGTGAATTGATCACCACAGAGTCTAGTTACTGTCCACCACTGGCCGTCGTTACGGGTGTTTTCCTCTTGTGATGAGAACTTTTAAGATCCAGGCTCTTAGCCACTTTCAAATATGCAACACGATATTGGTAACTATAGTCATGATGCCGTATGTTATATCCCCAGGGCTTACTTATTTTATTTTATAACTGAAAGTTTGTACTTTTTTTTTTTTTAAAGATTTTTTTTTAAACTTATTTGACAGAGATCACAAGTAGGCAGAGAGGCAGGCAGAGAGAGGAAGGGAAGCAGGCTCCCCGCTGAGCAGAGAGCCCGATGCGGGGCTCGATCCCAGGACCCTGAGATCATGACCCGAGCCAAAGGCAGAGGCTTTAACCCACTGAGCCACCCAGGTGCCCCTGAAAGTTTGTACTTTTGACTACTTGACCCATTTCATCCATCCACCACCCCCTGCCTCTGGCAACCACTGATCTGTTCTCTGTATCTATGTATTCTGTTATTTTTCTGAAATTCGAGTTCAACTAGGCATCCTGTACTTTATTTAGTGATCCCAGGTGAGTACCTGAGTCCAAAGCCAGTGGGAAGGCTCTGAGGTGGGCCGTGACCTGGCCACTTTGGACGAGGTGAGGTGGCAGGCATGGGGTAATAGCAGGGGGTGTGGCCGAGTTGAGGTCAGACAAGCAGGGGTCATGGAAGACCTTTGCTAGTTGGCTGTCGGGGGAAACTTTCTCCCGGCAGGCTGAGGTGCCCTGCAGAGAGATGTGACTCAACTCTTGTCCATTAAAAGCTGCCCATTTCAGCCCCCCGAGGTCGTTTCACATACACCTCTCTGGGTAGCACCTAAAATTTAGTCTTCAGATGTTTGAGTCAAGTAAAGGTACGAGCTGCTAGTCTATAATTTTCTATTTGGTGTTAGAAATAATATTAAGGGGCACCTGGGTGGCTCAGTTGGTTAAGTGTCTGCCTTTGGCTCAGGTCATGATCCCGGGGTCCTGGGATCGAGACCCGCATTGGGCTCCCTACTCAGCGGGAAGCCTACTTCTCCCTTTCCCTCTGCTGCTCCCCCTGCCTGTGCTCTCCTTCTCTGTCAAATAAATAAATAAAATCTTAAAAAAAAAAGAAATCGCATTAAAGTACACCCTCCCCTGCTATGTTTCCCCACCCCGCAAAGTGTGTGCAAGTGTCAAAAAGTCTGTTTACCCTACGTTCTAAATGCAGTAACACTTGGGTGGTAGTTTTTTTGTTAGTATACTATTAAATAATATTGCAAAGTCTTTTGTCCATCCCTGAAATAATCTAGGAAATAATAGAAAAAAAATCAAATTATCTCTGGTCTGCAAAGAACTAAAATAGAACGAGATGACCTTTAGCTGCTACAGAGTCACATATGCTGACAAGTTGGCTTCTCATATATGTGCATGTGTGCCTCTCCTGTGATTAAGAAACTCTGTATTGATAAAGTTCTTACTATATGGAACACAAAGTATTTTCTAGAACTTTCAAACTAAAGGCCAAAGGGAGCCTTATTAAATTTACTAAAGAATTCATTCGTGGAGGGTCCGTCATGTTAAAAACCAAGCACAGGGGCGCCTGGGTGGCTCAGTGGGTTAAAGCCTCTGCCTTCGGCTCAGGTCATGATCCCAGGGTCCTGGGATCGAGCCCCACATAGGGCTCTCTGCTTAGCAAGGAGCCTGCTTCCCTTCCTCTCTCTCTGCCTGCCTCTCTGCCTACTTGTGATCTCTCTCTGTCAAATAAATAAATAAAATCTTTAAAAAAAAAAAAACAAGCACAATAACAGATTCTAGGGGGTGGTTATCAAGTTGTATTTAGAAATAAAGATGAACTAATACAGACCGAGGGTTGCCAATGTCATTTAGTTTTAAGATGGTCCAGGGTGCCTTTCTCCAAACACATTGAAGGCCGGTGACCTCAATGACCTCACAGGCCTGGAGGCTGGCAGTTGTTGGTGGGGTTGGTTCCTTCTCAGGCAGTGAGAAAGGATCTGTTCCAGCTCCCATCTCTCCCCACACCACTTCCCAGCTTCTGGTGGTGTGCTGGCAACTTCGGGCATCCTCAGCTCGTAGAAGCATCACCCTGACCTTCTGTCTACACACAGTGTCTCCCTGTGTCTTCCCATCTTCCCTCTGACTGTGTCTGCCTCTGTCCAAACTTCTCCTCTTTATAAGGACACAATCAGATTGGAATAAAGCCCTCCCTGGTGACCCCATCTTAGCGTGATCATGTACAGAGATCCTATTTCCAAATCAGGTCACATGCACAGGTACTGGGAATTGGGACTTCAGCTTCTTTTTGAGAATACAGTTCAACTCAGAACAGGGGTGACAGGACAAATGGTCTAAATACCTCTGGGTTTAAAAAAGGGAAGACTCGGGGTGCCTGGGTGGTTCCGTCGGTTAAACTTCTGCCTTCCACTCAGGTTATGATCCCAGGGTCCTGGGGTCAGGCGCCCTGCTCAGCGGGGAGTCTGCTTCTCCCTCTCCCTGCTCACGCTTCCTCTCTCATTATCTCTCTCTCTCTCTCTCAAATAAATAAATACATTTAAAAAAAATTCTTTAAAAAATGAAACATAAAAAAAGAGAAGACATGTTACGCTGATTTTCCTAACCTGGGTAGGATTTTATTCCGAGAGTCTATGTCTGAGTCCAAAAGCACCCTAATGCAGTCCCAGGAGGGCACGTCACCCTGGGTAATGTAACACAAGACACTTGAGAGCCGATGGTCATGGGGGAGTGGACAACAGCTCATTCTTCCTGACCCACCTACCAAAAATAAAGCTTCAAAACTTCAAAAAAGACTGATTTTAAAAATTATTGGTAGAGCCTGATTTTGACAAGTCATGATTCCTTATAAAGATAGGATGTCTAGCTAGGCCATGAAAAGGGGCCCAGGACTAGGTAAGAGACGGGAGTTCTGCCTTCCAGGCATGATCTCTCCTGATAGCTTTGGGCAGATCCTTAACTTTCTTGGTCTCAGTATCCTCATGAGGGGGTTGGACAGTGATTCCTAAATCCTTCTCAGACCTACTATCAGTCACCGTGGAACTCTCCAGGGTGTGGTGAGATACGCCCATGCATCCTAGAAGCAGCAGCTCTTTGGAGTTACCCCAGAGTAAGATCCTGGCTGTCTGTACACTGTGTGCCCCACTGACTTAAGGGAGACCTGCCAATAAGTGTAACTCTTGGCCTTGATGAACTTGATGAACTATCTTGATGAACTATCAAGGCCCACTCACAGGAAATGAAAAACCAAGAGCAGTTCCTAGTAGGCAACACGTCTCTGTGTTTTCCTTTCTTTTAATGACCGCCTCTCTACTCACAAACACTAGGGAGCCACAGCGTGAACAAGGCTACAAAGGACATACAAGCTAAGGCCTTTGCCTCTGAGGGACTTGTTGGTCTCTGTGGAAGGTTAACCAACGGCCCAAGTGAACTTGAAGGAGTGTGAACCCATGGGTAGGGAGTTAGAGCCGCTCCAGACTCGTCGGGTTGTGGACATGCCCACCTTCACTGGGGTGATTTAGAAATGCCTCATGGCGGGGCTGAGAGACTGAGTTTTGTCTTCTCAGAACAGGGATCATACAAAGTAGTTTATAACTCATGAGAGTCTTTTGGTGACTGTGAACACACTATGGGATTTCTTACCAGAACTATTGCTCTAACAGGTTTCCACAAGGATTCCAGTTCATACAGAATAGAAAGGCTCGTGTGAATCTCAGAAAAGCCCCCCAAATCTGGCTTCCTTTTGAATCCTTGACTGCATCCTCAAAATACACAGAATAGAACCAGACCCGGGTACCGCTGCGAATGAAAACTTGGCAAGACCCTCTTGTTTCCAACATCTCAGCTGGCTAGTGCTAGGGTTTTTGTAAACTCATCTAAACTCATCTAACTGTGTCTTTTCACCTTGATATCTCCACACATCCTTTCCTGAAGGAGGGTAAATCAGGCTTCTTGATGGTAATTGCTCCAAAGGGTGGGAGTGAAGTTAGGTTTGGTTAGGTAAATCTTTCCACCTTCCCAGAGGGGTTATATAAGAGACCTGGCTTTTTTTTTTTTTTAAAGATTTTTATTATTTATTTATTTTAGAGACAGAATGAACAGGGGGCAGAGGAGAGGGAGAGAGAGAATCTCAAGCCGACTCTGTGCAAAGCCAGAGCCTGATGCGGGGCCCGATCCCATGACCCTGAGATCATGACCTGAGCTGAAATCAAGAGTTGGACGCTCACCAACTGAGCCACCCCGCCCCCCCCCCCCCCCCCCCCCCCCCCCCCAGAGACCTGCTTCTTTTTCTGGCAATGTGCATTGGCAGAAAGGCTTTGCTGGAACCTCTCACTTCAGAAGTAGTAACTGCTCTTTTCCTCTCCAGTACTACATTTGAAGGAGCTTCTGTTTGGCCAACAGTCATGAAGCTTCCAGCATTCCCACGAAGGGAAATGATTCTTCCAAGCTAGGTGTGTAAACCGGCTGCTTGAGGACGAGAAGGGAGCAGAGATTTTTCTCTTGGGAACAGGTTGCTGGGTCCTGTTGTGTGAGACTGTTGGAGTGGGATGTCACTACTCAAACCAGGAAGGCTACAATTGCCCGGGGACCTGTCCCTTGTCAGTACGGGTGTACATTGATGCTGCCAACGAGAATTTTCTGGCACGGGGCACCCTGCAGAAATCAGTGTTGAGCGTCTGTGTGTTTTCACTGAGACACGCACCATACTGTTGATAGGAAGACGCATGCAGTGGGGGGAGACTCTGCTGGGGCCATCACCCCAGTTCGGCTTCACTGAAAATCTTGATCGAATGCCAAGCACTATTGTGCCTGATGTGACTTTGGGTTTGCACTAGGGCTTCACTCTTAACAGGTATGAGACAGAGCCATGCCAAGAGACAGAGGGGTCCTTTATGAGTCTCTGCAAATATAAGTGCCTGGCCCCATATTCTGCACAAGTCAGTGATGTGCTTTCTTCCTTAGTTGTCATGAACTATGATCAGCTACACGTGTGTGCGCATACCACCCAGCTTCCTCGACCACCCCGCTCGCCACAGCAAGGACGGCCCCCGGTTCTAAATGCACTTATGGGGTGACTTATGGGTAGAGATAGCAGCATACTCGGTGTTGCTTTAGGGAGGAAGAGCTCGTGATCATTAATGGCGGTGATAACAGTACTGGTGTAAAGAGAATTCGGGGTGAAAGAGGAAATCGGCTTTTATCGCTAGCAGAATTGTCCCGTCCAGGATAAAGGGAGTCCTGTGGACGGGCCGGTCGAATCAGTTGTCCCCCTGGCTGCATCTGACCTCTTTCATGGTCCCATTTATCTCTTCACCTGATATTGTCTGTGCCTTGAAGACTCCGTCACAATAGAGACTTCAAATAGGCGGGGAGGAGAATTAAGAGCTTATAGACATCTGGTGATAGGCACCTTGGATTTAGGCTTGGACGTTACAGGATCTCCATTTTAAAACATCCAAATGTTCATTTTTGTGCCGTTTGAAATGTGACTTTCAACGATGACCCTAATCTCAGGGGAGAGATAGTCTGTCGACATACGTGAATTTCACCAGACAGCCTGTTTCTGCCTCCCTGTGAGGAATTAAAGTAGATATGCTAAAAGGTTGTACCTCTTTCAAAGCTGATTCTCCCCGTAAGAAAGTGTTGAACCGCAGTTGGCCACAGAAGAGCCGATAAGGCATCTAGTCAGTCACCGCCTCTGCGGGTGGCTGCTCCTTTGACACATCTGAATCCGGCGAGAGGGGCTGATTGTCACAAAGGCTCACACGTGAAATTTACATGGTCAGAAAGGTTTGTAATATAACGAACGCCCTTATCCCCACCAGGATCTTTACAACAGCTTGGATGACTTTTTAATTGTGGCTTAATACTGTTAATTATGGCAACTCTTCCCCATTTTCCAGGATGATGAATTAATATTACAGATCATTAACGTTCCTAAATTGGCATAATGATATACTAGATTGAACGTTGCAGTTATGTTAAGACCTGCTTTATAATTTGGCTCTTTTGTTATTTGCCTTAAATAGGAACGGCATGCACGGGGCTTGCCTGTGAACCGTGGGCTGCATGTGACCACTTGTGTCGTTTTCCTTAATAAATTATTGATGTAGAAAATCCCAAATGGAAGACTTCTTCATCTTCAGACTGTATGTGAAGCCAACATTTTCTTTCTAATATCCACTTCATCAGTATAAAAGTTAGAAAGCTGTGGCTCTCAAGCCAGGATTTATAATTAGACAAGACCGTATTTTACATCTGCGAAATACTCATGCTTAGTGGGGAAAAAAAAAAAAAAACGAGAAACGCGATATGTTCCATTCAGTTGCAATGGTTATACCATTTTAATCTCTTAAGTTCAATATGTATCCTCTAGCAGGCTATACTTCTAGGATTTCATTTTTAGATCCTTAAGGCTGCATATATCTGTCAAACCGACATAATGAATTTAAAGTGCTAATGCCTAGAAGACCAGAAAAACATTGAAATATATCCTTGGTTGATTAAATTACCACCTCCAGCTACTTTACATCCTTATGTCCAAATAGATTTTCTTTTTACTTACCAAGCGCCGGATCTGGAAGATGTGGAAGATGTAATTTTATGGTAAAAACATGCACATGTCTTTAGACAAGAGCGTTTTATTTAAGCATCTTTTTTTAAAAAAAGGTCTGTACAGTATTTCTGTGATAGGACTTGAAATTTGATTATGGGTCCTTTCAATTATGCTCAACCTGCAGGTTAGCTGGTAACTTTCAAGGGTGTCCTTGGAGTGGGATTTATGTTTCACATCTGGAGTACTGGCATCCAAATGTTCCTGATGGCAGTATTGCAAATCTGTGAACTTGTTTTGCAAAAATAAGAAGACAGTGATGAATCCTGAGCTTCATGTTGCAAGTGGTTTCTTCAGGAACTCCCTGCATTGACAGACTGACAACTTAAGGGAGCAAAAATGACTCAGAGATCTCCCTCACGCCTATATGGAGTTGCTTAGTTATCCAACCAGCCTGTCACCAAAGGGAGACCGGGTGGAAAATCTTATTCTCACTTGTAAAAGGTGCAGTCAAAATAATCCTAGACATAAAAAAGCTATGGACCCTGGTAGGGAGAAAATATTGTTTTTCCACTCAAGTTTTACTTCTGGAATTTAAGGTAAAATCAAAGCTGAAAGAGAGTCATGTCTTTTCACACACCCCTATCATCGAAGACTTGTACTATGTTGCCTTAAACAACTCTACACGCCCTCCTCTGTGCACTTCTCACATGGTCCAGTTCATACACAACACACACACACGTGCACAGTCACACTCAATTACACAATCACAGAACTCAGGTATACACATATTTCAGTGATCACCGTCACACAAAGGACAAGTAGAAGGAAATGCGGCTGTAGTGTATGGGGCTCGTTTTCTATTGGAAGATGGCCCATTATGAGCATCCATTCCAAGATACCCTGCTTTGGCCATCCAGCTTTGGAAAGACCAATTCTGACCACATGTTCACCGTCCATTCCCATCCAAACTCCACCGAGGGTGTGAGGGAAGGGGTCTGCCATCTTGAGGTTAGGTTTCTGGAACCTTGCAGACACAACACGTAAGGCAGAGACAGTGAGTATCAGTGGTTAGGCATCAGGGTGCTGTCACATCTGGGGGGGAAACTAAAGACTGCGATGAACGTGAAATAAAATGACAAGTATCAGAGGGAATAGGAGCAGGGACCGAAGGCAAGAGAGCAGATTTGTAGGGCTTTGAAATGAAACGTTCTAATCCCTCCGACAATCCTGTTGACTATGAGCTATAGCACTAGGAGTACAACACAGGAAAAAAGATACATTGTGGGATAAACCGCTTCTTATAAGGTAAAACTGAATGGCCAAAATAGATGAATAAGGACACACAATGGAGAGAAGAAAGAAATGAGTCCGTGGCAATATAAGAAAAAAGGTGAAAGTGAACAGAGGACAGAAAGGCAGAAAAGAAAAAAAATGTAAATGAGTGAGACAAAAAAGCCAAAAGACGAAAAAAGAAAAAGAGAACGAGAGGGGGAAAGAAGTAATATTTTCCTTGATAAAAATGCACAAAAGGGAAGATGAACTTTGTTCTTTTTCTCTTTCTACTCTCCTCTCTTTTTCTGCTTTTCGCCTCGCAGCACGCCAGCCTAGCTGAGAGCTGTAATGTCATTAAATTGCAAATGCTTTTTCATTTCCGACACACACTGTTTACTTATCTGGCAAAAACATATGTTGGAAGGAATCCGTTAAATTCTGCCCATTGCCTTGGGTAAAAGTGCAATGGAAACGGACCCACCGAGCGTCCTCTTTCTTCTTCTTTAGCTCTCCCCTTATCTACAAGACGGCTTCGCAGAAAACTGGCTAGTTCAATGAAAAATGAAGATACAGCGGGAGATTAGGGAAGAACACTGAGCACAAAATTCCTGGAGAGAGGGTCACTCCATTGCAAATGATTTCACTCCTCTAGATCTGCATAAATTACTATTTTTAAGGCATCTCCAAAGTCTGTATATTTTTCTCACTCTGTCAAACATTTAATTTCACGCCCCGTGTTCTGAATATGCTAAAATGCATATCTCTGATGCACCTTTAAGCCAGAAAAACGAATGCAAAATTGAAGATAAAATGATGTGATTTGCACTACAAGCCTATTACTTGAGGTATTTACATATAGTTTACCTCTGCAGTTCTGAGGATGATTTATTAAAAAAAATCTGGATTAAGCTCATATAAATATGTATAAATCTTTGTTTAGAAAATAGATTTTGCAGCTGTTGTGTCAAAAAAGTTCTTTAAGATTCTGTGAAGAATTTTCCTTTTAGCATGCTTTAAGAGGGAAAAAATGGGGGACAGAATCTGACATTCTGCTTCGGGGGGGAGCGCATTCCACCATCCGGCATTTAAAAAGACTCCTTTATTGCCCTTCTTTGCCCAAAGCAGCTTGGCCCCTCCTCGCTCTTTTATTATACTTATTTAATTTTCTTTTTCTTTCTTTTTTTTTTTTTCCTTTTTGCCTGGGCACAAATAATGGTGCCCTGGATTACTAAACTCAAATTAAATATCGCTGTTTAATGACTGAAACAATCGTGAGCCTTTTGGATTCACCCCAGCCCTTTCCCTGGCCTTTCCCAAACGCGTGTGTCTTCCAATCAACACACCCACCCAAGAGTCTTCTCACTGACACCAAGCCCTGGACCTACGCGGAGCGACTTTCTAGTTACTGATTTGGAAATGATGGTTAACACGCGGCAAGTAAGAGATCTTACCCACTGGAGAAGCAATTCTGAAAATACTGGCGTGTCCTCCAATCTGCACACGTGTGCCTTAATGCCCACCCACCCGCCCTTTCTCTCTCTGTCTCTCTCGCAAATCGAGATCTTGCCCCTTTGTCTGAAAAATGCTTCCTTTACTCTGGCCCCTCCAAGGCCGCTCTGATCCCTGTCCCTCTGTAATCCCTGTGCGGGGACTCACTCTTTGCTATTTTCTTGTAAGGCTTTGGGTTTAAGAGAGTTCAGATGACAAAGTTGACTAGTTTGGAGCCCAGCGCCCACTGGGCCCCCCAAATCTGCCCTCAGCCTGTGAGGGGATGGGGGCTGGGCCCAGCTTTCGGGCCGCACCTGCCAAGATGCTGTGGGAACAGTCGCTTCTGGAAGCAGGTAGTGGGGACAGCGATTGCTTCAAAGCCGGCATTAATCCTTTCGCAATTAAAACAAGAAAGGCATGTTTACAGGCGTTTGATCACTTTTGGTGGAGAGGCGACTTTGCTCGGGAACACTGGATTCCAGTTCTGCTGGGCTGCGCCTGCTTCAAGTTGACCAATGACGCTTCGAAAGAATGAGACCGCTGTCATTTTCAGAAAGTTAAGAGTCATTCTTGTTGCACAAAATGGCTTAACAATCCCCCCTAGTGGTCTGTTTCCTGTTACTGTGATCTAGGAACAGCCTCCTTCCCAAAATGGCCTGCGCGGTTTGTTGACAGGTTCCCAGGAGAGGAACTGCAAAACGCCCAAACCAAAGCCAAAGCGGGACCAGAGCTGGGCTGAGCTTCGCAGATTCCCTCTCTCTGGCCACGGCCACGTGCGGCCTGGTTTCCCGCGTGGAGATGGGGCCGAATCCTTCCGTAAAGTCAGCCTCCTCTCTCGAGGCTCTCTCTGAACTGACCGACAACCTCAGCTTTCCCGGGTTCAGGGCCTCATCACTGAAATCAGTGGATGGCTTGGGGGTATGATGCGCTCAGGGTTTCTAGCATTCCCAGCGCTGGGTTTGGGTTCTTGAAGGCAAAAGGAGTGAATCACGGAAATGGTCTGTGCCCTTCTTGCGGGAAGGTTTGGCCCAAACTGGATGGTATCAATATCCTTCAGGAGAACTACCTTGACATGATTAAAAACCCCGTATGTTTTTCAAGTGCCCACGAAGAAAATGCCGGGTCATCGTCCCCATCCCGTATTCAAGCCTTTCCTCTACTCTGCACACTAAGGGTGGGAAATCCTGTCCCCTCAGTGTTTGCAGCTGCCCTGAACTGCTGACCTTCTCCTCAACTTCCTTCTAGGCCCCTGCCGGTGCCGGAGGCTGGCCAACCGTGAGCTGGGGCCACCTGAATATTTAAGCTTGGACCACTGAGACGGGGATATCCCATCCACCTGGATGCTAGCTCATTTCCCTTGGCCATGTTCCCAGTCATGCTCCTTTTCCAGACTATGGACACATGGAATCTAGCACACGTATTTGTAACGGAAGAGGTTAGGTAGTGTTGCCCCTTGATAGCTCTGATGGGGACAGTATCAAGATTTCTTTTTCTTTTCTTTTTTCTTTTTTTAAGATTTTATTTATTTATTTGAGAGAGAGAGAGAGAATGAGCTGGGTGAGGGGCAGAGGGAGAAGGAGACTCCCCACTGAGCAGAGCCCAAGGTAGGGCTCGATCCCAGGACCCAGGGATCATGACCTGAGTCGAAGGCAAATGCTTAACAAACAGAGCTACCCAGATGCCCCTCAAGATTTCTTACATTACTGGGTATCTTTGTTCAGGCTGCTATAACAAAATATCACTGACTTGGGCACCTCAGCAACAGCAGAAACCTACTGCTCACAGTTCTGGAGGCTGTAAGTCCAAGATCATGGTCAGGTTTTGGTGAAGGTCCTCTTCTGACTGCTGACTTCTATCCGGGCCCTCATGTGGTGGGAGGGGAAGGGATCTCTGTGGTGTCTCTTTATAAGAATGTTAATCTCCTTCATGAGGGCTCTGCCCCCACAACCCAATCACCTCCCAAAGGCCCCACCTCCTAATGCCATCACACTGGGGGTTCGGATTTCAACCGTTTATTTTGGGGAGACACAACATTTAGAGCACAGCACTGGAATATGGGTGAAGAAAAATATTAGATATTTACTAAATATGCAATTACATAAAATAGTGCAAAACAATCTTAAAACCCTAAGCCCTGGCCCACAAGAAGCTTAAAATATCAGGAAAAATTAACAGATAAAAATGAATCCGTTGCCAACTTCCACGCACTTCAGCTTGAAGGTTTGCAGACCTGTGGGATTCTCCCAAATAACTAGACTATCTCCCTCACTAACGCCGGAACTTGGCTTCATTTCTTCCTTTCAGTTTTTAGGCTCCGTCCAGGTGCGCAAAATCAACATTTCTTGCTAGAAGTACCCCGTGGAGTTCCCTTGCCTCCTTTCATTTATTCGTCAATTCAGCCTCAGTAGCAAGGAATATTTAACTGTGCAACCATCCTGCTTGGAAGTGTGCTCCGGTTCCCATCTATGTCATCGTGGAACGTCCTCTTCTTCACTGTGAGGCCCCCTCGAAGGACTGGCTTGCCAATCAACCACCTAGTAACATAATTGTCCCCTCCCTCTGTATTCTAGCCCATAGTTAATTCAACCTGTTTGCTTGTCCTTGAAGCACAGTTTAGGTTTTTACACCTACACATACCTCTCCTGCAGAAACAAGTTCACCAAGACCTAGTAAGGCTCAGGCCTCCAGGCACATCCTTGCCTCTGCCATGTTTAAGGCCTCATGACTAACTTAGTACTCGTTTTCTTAAATAAGGAGGGTCCCCCAGCGTGTAGAAGCTTCCGGCCCCACAAAATTAGTACCTGCTCCAGCCCCTTTATGGTTTCACCCAGTGTGGACATGTACTCAGTCCAGAACCTTCTTGCACATATACCTGCTCATTCTCTCCTTCTCTCTGAATATATATTGTGCCGTGTGTATTGTCGTGTTAAGGAATTTGAGGATTTTTTCCCCCTGCAGTTGTGTTATCTTTTCCTTTAGATGATTTAATGATTCCACAGGAGGGACTGTCTCTTCTTCGTATTCTGTACCAGAATATGAGTCCTAGTTTCATACTTTATTTTTTAAAGATTTATTTATTTGAGAGAGAGAGAGGGAGAGCGCTCACGTGCACCTGCACGTGAACAGTGGGCAGCAGAGGAAGAGGGAGAAGATCTTAAGCAGACCCCTCACTGAGCCGGAGCCAGACCCAGGGCTCCATCCTGACCCTGAGGTCATGACCTGAGTGAAAATCAGGAGTTGGATGTTCAACCGACTGAGCCACCCAGGCACCCCAGAGCCCTGGGTTCATATTCTAAGCATACTAAACAAAACACTTGGACCAACTGCTTCTGAGGAAGTTTAAAAATGTTTGTTTATAAGTATCTCTATTAAAGATTATTAGAGGCTAAAACTACTAATATATTCTCCATACCAAGATCATTTAAATAAAAATCAAAATAAGCACACATTCATGGAGCATGTTCATAGTTGTGTCCTTAAACTCAGCATGGGTAGGTCATAAATACTTCTTGAATTAATCATATGTAAGTCAGGCCCAGGGTAGATGGTAGATATTGTTACCCACCGACTTATATCACTAAAGAAGCCCTAAGAATTTAACTGGCTTCTGGCATGGGCTGGAACTAGAAATCAATCTCTTCCTCTGTTGGTTCTGCTCTGGGTTGGATTCCCTCTCAGGCAGGTCTAATCCAGCACTCATATGACCTTTAGCACCTCTAAAGCATCCTATTAGCTCAGAAACCCCAGAACCAGAAGGGGGGAAAAAAAGCTCCTTTCCCCCAAACTTTCCAACCCAAATTGCAAAATCCAGTCTCATGAGGCCAACTTGAGGCACAACTTGTCCCTCCTGCCTTGTGCCTGGGTTAATGGACCAGAGACGGGCTGCATGCACTCTGGGGAGCAGGCAGGTGGAGAGGAGGCTATCTCCCATTAAAACCATGTGGGGCAGAAGAACAGTAGGAGGTGGTTTCCTAGCAGAAAATTGAGGAAGCCACTTCCATTTCTTTATAGAAAAATGTGAAGAGTGATTACAAAGCAGGGGGAATCTTTATAAACCCCTAAATGGAGAACAATTTGGTAGAATCACTGTAAAAGATGGTTTGGGGTCACCTCGTGAAGTTGAACGCATGCATCGTCTGTGAGCTGGCAGTCCCACTGCTCGTGTCTGTGCCCGAGAGCGGCTTTCACACATGCACAGTGACCTCCGCAGCAACATTGCACAGAGTACCCATTGCTTCTTTGGAGGGGGAAATGGTGAGAGTCTACCAAGCAGGCTAGTGGGAAGGTAGCAGGATTAAATGCCCAAAGGACACCTTCCTAAATGACTCTTCTCCCTTCGGAAATGTATCAGAATTTGAATACAATATAACTTGTGCAAAGTTACATCATTAAGTGATAGAACTGGAGTGATCCTTGAACCTAAGAGGCCAATGGCCATCCATGTTCTTTCCAGTAAGATTAAAACTGTTGTGATTTCAAAATATGTGAACTATACACATGCCTAGCTCTGTACATACTCATTCTATATCACATATATATACACACATACACATGTACACACATGTGTGTATGGACATAAATTCATATATACACATATGCACATGTATACAGGTATACACATAACTGTTCAAATATAAATAAGATAAAAGAGAATGGGTAGAGAGGCATGTATTTAATTCACAGATATGTCTAATACGTACAAATGGCTGACACAGCTTCTTTGGGTAATGAGTCTTACATATTTACAACATGTTTTAACAACTCGTCTTTGAAGTATATGCCTAATAGAGATCATAAATCCAAGGACCAAGTTTCCCTCCCAGTCTTGAACCTTGTTCAATTCTCAGCTTGTACTCAAGACATGCTACCCTGTGACCATAATATTATAGGAAACAAAGCAAACAATTCAAAATCAGAAGTCACAACAAGGGAAAAATTAAACTGGTCATTTATGGAAAACAGGGCCAACAATCATTCTGTATCTCATCTCTTCCAACCAAGACTAGAAGAAAAAGAACAAGTAGATTACACGCTACAGGAAGTATACTGATTACTGTAATCCTTCTTTATATAGATATGTAATAGAGCAAAATCTGGTCCTTATAGTATATGTTCCTGAGAGAGGGTTGGGCAACTTAATATTTGCATTTCAACTGTAATTTAAAATTTCTCACAATTCAAATATCTACTGGATACACTTTTAGGCAAACCTATTAGTATTTAAAATAAATTAGACCTGGCATCTAGTAAGTATGAGAACTCATTGTTGCAATCCAGCTAAAGCAAATGATACTAAATTTTGTATTTGTTGGTAGATGTAAGGAGGGTGAACTAAACTTATACTTTCAATACACCATTCCAACAATGTGGAATCCAATGGTTGAATTAAAAATAAAATGAAATGAGACATATTTGAAAAGTAACTGCTGTACTTATGTGCTAATCACACCTCAAAGCATAACATTGCTTGTTGTTTTTTTTTAAGAGAAGCAATAAAATCCTATTATGGATTAATCTTGTGCCAAATTTTGTTTTTTAATCGAATCTATTTTGAGCTAAAGAAAATACAAAATGCAAATGAGGGGCCTGATCCTCCAGATCTTGTGAACATGTAAGGGCTGACACACTTCAAAGATTTGTTTAAAAACTCATAAAATTAAAACCCTCCCACAACACAGCAAAACATACTTATTCACACACCTTTACATTTCATAGTCCATGTAAAGTTTCAACCTAATGAAAGTCTTTGGGGGAGAAGATTTTAAAATTCCTAAAATTAGATGTTTATAATTAAATACTGGTTTAATTTAATTTCCTACACATGTACCATATTCTTAGGCTGCAAGTGAGAATTCCGTTTCTCATGCTGTCGACAAAACCAAACAACAAGAAAACTACATTGAAAAGAGTCAGGGTTCTCAAATGCGCAGCCCCATCCTCTCCAGTATACACACCACTTGAACACAAAGGGTGGGTGAGTTCATGGAAGGGTTGCTTGTGCGGCATTCCCCTGTGTACTCTCTCCATCTGGGATGAAATATTCATTAGCAGACCTAAACAAACTCTTCAGAACATTTTTATCTCAAAGTGAGAAAATGCTATTCAAACAGGCGGCTAACGAAGCCATCCACCATCTTGTTTGTTGTTCTTGTAGTTAAAGAGTGCCCTGAAAAGCTTCAGGCAGTCCCTACGCTCAGTTGGCAACTGTTTCAACTGCTGTGGGGCAATTGTGTAGCTATAACACAGACTCCTGTAAAATGCCAACCCACACGCTTTAAATGTAAAATATAACAATATTCATGGACATCAACTATATAATAATAGGTATCACATAAACTCCATTTTACTACATGAGATCACACTCATCATAACATATCATTATGAGGGTGCTTCTTCTGAGAATTCAAAGCACAAGAAAGAATGTGATTTGGTTTCTGTCCTGAAGCCGGAGAACACAGAATATATTGGGGAATAAATGTATCCTGTTGATGAAATACGTAAAATAAGTCATTTGTGCATATCTATTTCATGAGATATCTCAACATGTTTAGAAGCAAATATGGGAAATAAGTTTATATGATTTTAAGATGTGTGTGTGTGTGTGTGTGTATACATAGAACTGTAAGTAAAAGTTTGTAAAGTGAAAATTTTATGCTATGACTGTAATGATTCAGTCAAAGAAATCTTAAGATGTTGCTATCATAGATGATATTACTACTTTTGTTCAATTGGATTAGTATAGTCATTCAAAAGATGATTTTGCAGTGTTTGTGCTGAAGTGGAATGTGTGCCAAAGCCCATAGGTACATGTAGAAAGTCACTAAATATAGTATTCTACACCCAGATGACACACAGACATTCAGGCATTTCAAATTCGATATATTAAAAGATAACTCAATATTTAACCTCAATAAAATTGTCCCTCTTCATGAATTTCTGTTTCAATTCATGACAAACTCTCTGTCGTAGGCAAAATTCTAAGATGTCCCCCAATGGCAACACTCATCAATGTCTGGGTAGGGCCTGTGAATATGATGGGATCATATTCATGGGATCACTCCCATGACTATGGTACATTATGTGGCAAAAGGCAAAGGGATTTTGCGAATGTAAAGTTCCTAACTGGTTGGCTTTGAGTTAATCAAAAAAGGAAATGAACTGGGGGCAGGCCTGATATAATCAGGGGAGCCCTTTAAAAGAGGGTCTAGTAGTCAGAGAGAGTCTCCTGTTGGCTCTGAAGAAGTAAGCTACCATGCTGGGAAAGGACCTGTCAGAAGGCCACATAGCAAGAACTATGGAAGGACTCTAGGAGGTAAGAGTAGTCGCTGGCTGACAGGTAGCAAGAGAACAGGACCTCAGTCTTAACAAGGGCAAGGGATTGAAATCTGCCAACGACCCAAGAGTTTGGAAGAAGACTTTGGACTCCAGAAGGGAACACAGGCAGCTGCCAACTTGACTACAGCCTTGTGAGACCTCGGCAGAGGACCAGCTAAGCCATGCCTGGACTCCCCATGGAAAAGGACATAATAAATGTGTGTGGTTGAAAGCTACGAAGTTTGTGGTAATTTGCTAAACAGCAATAGAAAACTAATATATTATCTCCCCAGTTTCCCAAGGCAAGGCAGAAATCTTGGGTGTCATCCTCACCCATTCTTTGATCATAATTATTCACAGTCTTACTTCCGAAATATCTTTTTATTCCTCTTTCCATTATTTTCTGTCAGGTGTGTAGTATTTCTCACCTAGACTGCTGTACTAGGTTCTCCAACCGTAGAGCCAAACCTCAATAACCAGTGCTTCAGAATCGGAGGCCAGCATTCTCTTACCACAAAACTGATCAAGTTACTCTCTTCCTAAAACACGTTAGGATAACCCTTGTATTCTTAGTCCGACATTCAAAATTCCTTCTGATCCAACTACTACCCACCTTGCTAGCTAGCCTCATCTTCTGGCACTCTCCAACTTGGACTTCGTGCTCTCTGGCCTTACCAAATGACTGTGTTTCTCCCCTCATATTCACTCAAAGCTCTGTGCTTTGCATAGACCATTCACTCTGCTTGAAATGTCCTTCCTTTCAATGACCACCTGGAAAACTTCCTCCCCTAGTCTTCAAGATTCTAATATCGTCACCTTATCCTTCATTTCTTCACCGAAGCCCTCCCTGGCCACCATCCACAGATGTGTAGTTTGCTTTCTTCTATAGTCTTTCCATCACACTTTGGGCATAACTCCTTTACTATTATGTCAACATGACATCATATCTTGGATCTGTCACACTTTGGGCATAACTCCTTTCCTATTACCTCAACATGACGTCACTATTGGATTTCATGCCTATCCTTCTTCTGTTGTCTTTTATTTTTTTAAGTAATCTCTACACCCAGTGTGGGTTTCGAACTCACCTTGAGATCAAGAATTGCATGCTTTTCCGACAGAGTCAGCCAGGCTCCCTTCCATGTCTATCTTTTATCCATAAAACCTTCCTGAAGACAGAGCCTCTATCTCCTTTCACATTCTTTCATCTCTCCACCCCTAACACACTGCTTGGCACCCAGCAGGCAGTAAGTAAAAATTCACAAATGCAAAAAAGACGTAATAGAACCCACTGTTACAGTCAAATACTATTCATGGAACTTCCACCTAGATTTGGCATTGTGCAACACACCATGAAACACTTAAAAGGCACAATGAGTTAAGGTCATTAGCTAATATTGCTGATGTAAGATAAATCACAGAAATGCAGCAGGAAGAAGACTAAAACAAACTAAAGACTAAAAAGCAGGCATATTATTAAATTTGTGCTATGCACCAGAAAGGAAGAAAATTAATTTGGACATTAAAATATACAGATCTGGATAAGAAATATAAAACTTCACCCATAAATGGGAAAGACCATTATCACAGAAACGTATTGTTTCCTCTTCTATGCTGTGATGTAAAAGTCCCTGAGCGCCTATCATGCCCCACACAGGGAGAGAGGGCACCAATGGAATATGTCCAACCCAGTCTAGCAGAACTGTTAGTGAAGATGCATTTTTGTTATTCTACCTTCTCTGAAAAGGACTGCTTGCCTTTACAAATCTTTAAGGACTAACTCAGCATTTTTATAACAATGAAGAATTGAAGAAAATCCAATTGTTTAAACCAAATGTCTAGGAATTGGCTAAATAAGAGGTGGTAGGTTCACACAATGGAATAATGTTCAGGTCTTTTAACTGATGTTAAATCATTGTCTGGGGGGCTCAGTTAGTTAAAAGTCTGCCTTTGACTCAGGTCATGATCCCAGGGTCCTGGGATTGAGCCCTGTGTCAGGTTCCTTGCTCAGCAGGGAGTCTGCTTCTCTCTCTCCTCCTGCACCTCCCCTCTCTTGTGCTCTCCTTCTTTCTCTCGCAAATAAATAAATCTTTAACTGGTGCTAAAAATTAGCATATCCTGAACATGATGAAATAAAAATATAGTAATACCCCATTTCATCTGTGTGTGGTGGGATTTTTAGATTATATTTGACCACAGGGGAAAATCTTTGAGAATATATACAACGGGTGCCTGGATGACTCATTTGATTAAGGGTGGGACTCTTGATTTCAGCTCAGGTCATGATCTCAGGGTGGTGAGATCAAGCCCTGGGTGAGGCTCTGTGCTGAGTGTGGAGTCTGCTTAAGATTCTCCTTCCCTCTCCCTCTGTCCCTTCCCGCTCTTGCTCTCTCTCCAAGAAAAGTATATACAATTGTATTAGCAGTGGTATCTGGTTGTTGGACATAGAGCTTTGTTTGTTTTGTATGAATATTCTTTTTTTATTATATTTAAAACTTTTCTTCCCTTAAACTCCTCTAATTTTCCTACATACTAAATTTTGAAACAGAATATATTTAAAAAAAGGAATTTCTGACTAAGAAAAAAATAACATGAATGAGATGGGCACCTGGGTGGTTCAGTCCATATGATTAAGTGTCCACTCTTGATTTTAGCTCAGGTCATGATCTCAGGGTCATGAGACTGAGCCCCACATCAGGTTCCCCACTGAGCATGGAGCCTGCTTGAGATTCTCTCTCCTTCTCCCTGCCCTACCCCTCCCTGCTCATGCACTCTCTTTCTCTCAGAAATAAATAAAATAACATGCATGATTTTCTCCATATATGCACATGGCCAGTAGGAGACCAGTGTTATTGCAGAGAAACTTTAGATAAGTGGCTGTCATTCAGCAAACATTTACTGAGTGCTTATTAATTGTGAGGCCTATTACTACATTTTGGTAATGTACTGGTGATGCAGTTCCTGCCCTTAAGAAGTTCACAGTGTAGAGCACTGGAAGACACTTGAAAGATGCAATGTGTTGTAGGAAGGCAAGGCCCCATATATAGGAGCATGAAGCCTGGGAGGGGGAGAGCTGGGGAGGCTTCCCAGAGGAACCAACACTTCAATTGAGCCCCAAAGACCAAAAGTCAGAATATTTCTTTTTTTTTTTTTAAAGATTTTATTTATTTATTTGACAGACAGAGATCACAAGTAGGCAGAGAGGCAGGCAGAGAGAGAGGAGGGGGAAGCAGGCTCCCCACTGAGCAGAGAGCCCAATGCAGGGCCTGATCCCAGGACCCTGAGATCATGACCTGAGCCGAAGTCAGAGGCTTTTTAACCCACTGAGCCACCCCGGCACCCCCAGGATATTTCTTAATACAAATAATAACACCTTCATTCCTCTCATAGGTCATGAAAACCAGAATGAATGAGGATGTGTACTGACTTAACTGAGGCCATTAACCTAAACTCTTAGATGCCCTGAGTTCACCAGTTCAAGCCTGGGGCTGGTGGTGGTTCTCCAGGTGCTGGTAGTTCCTTCTGTGTTTGCAGATGACCCCACCAACAGATACCTTTAAGGCTCCCCTGCCATATTTTTGGTGGTGGGGGAGGGGCAAATGTTCAATCAGTAAATTCTTACTAAGTAATTTGCTCTTACTATAGTTTTGAATTACTGCATATCATTGTGTCATCTGTGAAATACAAAAGAGCTATTTTCTCCATACAATCTCTCTTTTACTTACAAGGTTTGCTTGCTTATTTGTGTTTAAGTCCCGCTTCGGGCTCCCAGATCATCGGGGAGCCTGCTTTTCTCTCTCCCCCTTGGCCTTTTCTGGAACCCTTGTAATTGTCACTCCTTTCACCCTTCTTCATAGGACTAACTTCACCTTGTTTTAACTAAGTATCTTCCACCCTCTTCAATATATCTGCATCCTCTAAAAATACTAAAATCCAATGGAATCTAACACCTAGACTCTGCAGAACAAAATATTGCATTTCCAAGCTCTTCCATTTAATGCCCCTATTAGACATATCCAGGTCCTGTAGGGGAAAATCCACGCCATTGCTTGGTCATATTCAATGGCAGTCCAATATGATTTTGCTTCTATACCTTATGTCTGCAGACTTATGCCCCCATCTTATGTGAAGCAACTTTGTTAGCTACCTTCATAGCTATAAATACAATGCTATCTTTTAAAAATATTCTTTAGGTAAAATTTACATAGAGTAAAATGTGTAGATCATAAGTGTGCAACTTGGTGAACTTTGATAAATGTGTACATCTATGTAACAACATCCCAATCAAGATAGGAGTATTTCTAGCCCAGAAGGTTCTTTTGTGTCCCCTTCTAATCAATACTCACTGTTCATGTTTCTATAGCCATAGATTAGTTTTGCCCATTCTAAAACTTTATATGAATGTGAGGATACTCAATGTATGACTTCTTCTGCTTAACATAATACTTTTGTGACTCATCTATGTTGTTGTGTATAGCAATACTTTGTTCCTTTTCATTGCTGAGTAATATTCCATAACAGGAATATACTATAATTTATATATTCATTCCCCTATTTGTGGGTTTTCCCAGCTTTTGGCTATTAGGAATAAAGCTGCTATGAACATTCTTATTCAGGTAAAATGTCTTATGGATATACAGGATTTTTCTCTTAAGATAAAGACCTATCAGTGGAATTGCTATCCTAGATCAGTGTTTGTTTAACTATACAAGGAACTGACAATAAATTTTCAAAGTGGTTGTGTCAGTTTACATTCCCCACAGCAACGTATGTGAGTCTGAGCTTCACATTCTTACCACTTAGAAACTCGTCAGTCTTAATGATTTCAGCCGTTCTAGCAGATGTGAAGTAGTGCTTGGCTGTGATTTGTATTTCCCTGATGGCTAATGTTGTTGAGCATCTTTCTATGTGGTTATACATCATGCATATAGCTTTCATTGTAAAGGGTCAGTTGAAGATTTTTGCCCACTTTTATAAATTAGGTTGTGTTATTTCTTATTTATTTGTAGGGCCCCTTTATTTATTGTGGATAAAGTCCTTTGATGGATGGATGGATGGTGAATAGTTTCCATCTACAACTGGACATTCATTTTCTTCATATTATCTTTTGAAAAGAAAAAGTTTTGATTTTGATGAAGCCCGCTTCACCAACTTTCTCTGATGCGTAGTGTTTTTTGTGTCTTAAGAAATTTTTTGCCTACCCAAAGGTCACAAAGTTTTCTTCTAGAAGTTTGGTAGTTTTAGCTTTTATATTTTAGGCATTCCCCTCAAATTACTTGTTTGGGTGTGGTATAAGAGAGGAGTCAGGGCTCATTATTTCATTGGGTTTTTATTGCACATCTGTGCAGTTGTTTTAGTAGAATTCGTTGCAAAGATTTTTCTTTGCTTGTTTAACTGCCTTGGCATTTTGTTGTAAAGGAATTGGCTGTATAAGTGTGGGTCAATTTCTGGACCCTATCCTTTGTCTCACTGATCTATGTTCACAGCAAGCCACATCATCTTGATTACTGTAGCTTCGTAGTAAGTCTTTTTTTTTTTTTAACTTTTTCAAAGCTTTTATTTATTTATTTACAGAGAGAGATTGAGAGCACAAGCAGGGGGAGCAGCAGGCAGAGGGCAAAGCAGGCTCCCTGTTGAGCAAGGACCCCAATGCAGGACTTGATCCCAGGACCCTGGGATCATGACCTGAGCTGAAGGCAGTAGCTTAACTGACTGGGCCACTCAGATACTTTATATTAAGTCTTAAAATCAAGTCATCTGAGTTCCATTTCATTCTACTTTTTCAAGATTATTTTTTCTACATGTTTAAAATTACATACAGTTTAAGGGCGCCTGGGTGGCTCAGCTATTAGGCATCTGCCTTCCAATCGGGTCATGCATGGTCCCACAGTCCTGGAATGGAGCCCTGCTTCGGGGTCCCAGATCAGCGGGGAGCCTGCTTTTCTCTCTCCCACTCCCCCTGCCTGTGTTCTCTCTCTTGCTATCTCTCTGTCAAATAAATAAATAAAATCTTTAAAAAAAATAAAATTATATACCCTTTAATACAACAAATACAGTCTTTGGAAAAAAAAGTCAATTTTAATAAATGAACAGTTCCAAGATGCTTCTTTTAGTCAATAAAACAATAACCAGTATTATCCCTCTTTGTCCTGAGGGTCTTGCCAAGTCTGTTTAAATAGATTAGCAGCCTTATATTCCACATTGATATTTGTGCCTAAAACCATCCAGGGAATAGTGTGAACAGAACAAACACTGAGTCAAAATTTAGAATTTCATTTAAAAATATGTTAAAAAGCAGCTGTGATGAGAGAGTCCCACGGCAATGCCGACATGCTGTTGCTGAAGGGAGCATTTCATTGTTCTGACAAACGACATACCTCTTTTTGAGGCTATGATCAACCTCTTTAGAGAATACAAGGTTACATATTTGCAAAGAGATGTGAAGAATGCTGGAAAACTACACTTGTTAATAATGGGATGAATTAATGGACAACTTAAAAAGTAATAACAAAAAATGGAAGTAAAGAATCTAATTTTCTTTAATATACCTCAAGGAAGGGATAATATTTAAAAAAGAATGATCTGGTTGATAAGAAAGAGGCAACGCTACCAATAAAAATCAGACGTACAGTGACCTGGGAAAATGGAATGGCTTTTCCCCTCCCCTCACCACAAGCCCAGCACAAGAGTAGCAGGGACAGATTCCTCCTCCCAAGTGTTTCCCCTCCTACTTCTCTCCCAGAGGGGCTGTGGACATTCTGGCAAGTCCGTCAAAGTATCTTGTGCAAACATGAGAGGCAGAGGATGCTCGTACAAAGTACTTCACTCAAAGTTTGTTTTAATCACAAGAGAGGAGTAGAGTATAGCAGCTAACAAGCTTTCGAGCCTGACCCAGTCTCTGTTCTGTCACTTACCTGTGTAACATTGGGAAAATTCCTGAATCTATTTGAACTAATTTCCTCTCAAGGTTGTGGAGAGGATTACATTAAATAATGTGCACTTGGGAGTAATACGCTTGGGCTCCAAGGGATGAATAAGTCGTCAATGCTAGCTTCTTTTTCCAGATTTTTCCCAAAGTAGGTGAAGCAAACACTTAAAAACACATATGCCAAAATAACCGCCTAGTTTATAAATTCAGCGCTCTCAAAATTACTTAATAACCATAATCTTCATCACTTCCCTGAAGGCCAGGAGTATGAAACAGCAGAGAGGGCATACTAGAGTGGGACCCCTGGGCCTGGCTTCTATCTGGGCTCTGCCTCTATGTGACCATGAGATCTTCAGCAAATGATTTACCCCTGGAGGCTCTCTAGGTTTCTTCACCATAAAACGAGGGGGTTGTTTTAAGAGAATCTCTAAGACTCCTTTTCAAATCTACGATTGTAAGATTTAGCTAAGCGATATGACTGCTACTGTGCTCATCTCTGACAAGTCAAATATTTAGGATAAAATATCTCACGTATCCTCTCTCCAGTTTAGCACTGGAAGATGCTAAGAGAAGGTGCTGAAGCTATGGCAAAGTAGGCACCAGAGTCATTTAACCAATCTCAATGCTTTGGCAGAAGAACGCTTGCTGGCTATAAGGCATTATGTTTAATATGGCAAAAACAAATGTCTGCAAACAGGTCATTTGAATGTTGCTCAGATTGGTAGGAAGACATGGTCTCTAAAAAGTCTCAGGTTTGCCCCCCATCATAATATATTTATCATCATGTGGACTAAAGAAGTCTCCTACCAAATTATCATACGAAACCTTTCTTCACTAATCTCTATTATAACATCTACAACTTAACTGTAGTGTATAGAACAATCCGGATATTGAAGTTCAAATTCTGGATGGATTGGACAAGAAAGTTTCCTCATCTTCCTGTATTCTCACTTGAAAGAGTAATGACTATGTTTCATTGATCCTGAGATACATCTGTTTTTCAAATTTTAAGACCTTGAAATTGGACACATCTATAGTCAATGTGTTTGGAAAACATTGTACATAATTTAATTAGCAACACTTTTTCTTTCTGAGCAAAAATAATGGCGAGTTTTAAAAGCAATGGAATCTTAGATTGAGTTAAATACAGTAGAATCCTTCCAACTTAATACAGGGATTTTTGTAAGACTCCGATGAAATTATCTTCAAAATCTTTTCAGTTGTAAATAGGAGAATGGACTGACCATTGTCTAAAGTTCTTAGTCCCTAATGTCTTTAGGAATCTGATATGAATGTAAGATTTTATTGTTAAATTGATCTCCCTATGCAAAGTGAGCAAATGTGCTAACACAAGCTAAGATAAAACCATACTGACTGTTATGATTCTCTCATTGACCAAAGAAACCAAAAACTGAAATATTTAGATTCTTTTTACCAATCTTCCCCTAAATTATATTTCATTCTCAGAGATAAGTGAAATAAAGAATTTAATAAACTTAAATCAGTTATAATTCAAATCAATATAGGTCTGTAAAATGGATAAATATCTATTTATTTATAAAAATATAGGCAGCAAACTTAGCAGATCTTATGTATACCATGCATATGTCCTCCTCTAACAACCTACCTTTGCAAACTCTAGCTTTATGATTTTGTCACAGTCAAAACATTTCTCATACTCATCTACACACTGTTTAAGAAATAATGACTACAAATTAATCTCAAAAAGTTAAAGTTCTTTCGCAACCATTTTTTTTAAATTATAAAGTGTAATACATGCTGCTTATAGAGAATTTATAGAGAAAGTGCAGAAAAAGATAAAAAAGAAAAATTAAATCTCACCACATTGAAATTATCACCATTAAAATTTCAATGTATTTTTTAGTCTTTTATGTAGTACTATATACATTAGTGTAAAATTGGAATTAGAGAGTACTGTCATATGTGCATAGATATAAAGTTTGTATCAATATTTTTTTACTTATGCTTACTTTATCATGACCATTTCATATCAGTCAATATTTTTTAAAAGCATCTTTGAGAGGTGGATCGGAACAATTTGGAAAAACAAAACACTGGATCCATACCTGATTCTGCATATTGATTCTGGATTCTGGTTGAACATCACAAATCACTTGCAGAAATCCTCAGAGATTCTAAATGAGTTTTTCTGGACTGAGATCTAGGCATGAGTTGTGTTTTCATTTTGTTTTGTTTTGTTTTTTTCTTTTTCTCGTGTAATTCTAAGGCATAAATTGGATGCCTCATCCATAGGATGGATGAGAACTATTGCTTTACATAAAGATAAATTTCAAATAGATTAAGAAATGATCATAAAAAAACCCTGTGGAATTAGTTAGTAAAAATATAAGAGTATATGTAATTTTAGGGTACTAAAGAACACCAAAGGCAGAAACATCAAAAGAAAATATTCATATATTCAACTACATAAAAACCTTTAAATTTCTGAATGCCAAAAAATATCACAAACAAAACCAAAGAGCAAATTGCAAAGTAGGAAAAATATTTCCAGTGTATAGTACAGGTGAAGCTCTTAGGACGTACAAAGGAAAAGATGAAGAACAGAAAAGGTTAGGTATCGGTAAACCACCCAGAAAAAAAAAAAGTCACTACATATCTGGGGATAAAAAAGCATTTCCTTCTTAAATGACAAATAAGCTGATCTTTGCTTCAGAACGTATTTCTCTTTTCCAGACTCTTTCCCTGCCACTCATAACTTGGGTTATACAGTAGCACTTACATTCATACCCTGAAGCTTTACCTCATTAAAAAAAAATCAAACTCTAAGCAAATACATTAAAACTAAAATATGAATACATAAAGAGGAAAGTCACACTGACACATAAAGCTCTCATAAAATCAGATGCAAAGGAACATAGCACCACTTTATTACTGCCTGAGTCCAACTCTGCCCAGGTTCAACTTGCAATAAAAGGAAGTCTTTTCAATCTTCCGGAGTGACTTTCCCCTTATTAGAATGCATACTCATTATTTTCCGATTACTCCTCTCCATCAGACATTCCATTTTGTACGTTGGTTTCCACACCCCTTGTACAGTATTCATATTTTATCTCTAAAGATTGTAATAAATCACTTCAAACACAATAACCCGTTTAGGAATGGGTTTTATAGGCAAAAAGGCACACCTTTCGTGATGTGATTGCAATCATCGGATGCGCCCATCTCCCCAAGTCCGGATTACCCAGTGTGCACGCACAGGATGCAGGAGCGCGACGGGGACTCTTACCGGCTGAGCAAGCCAACTCAACCCAATGGGTATTTCCTGGTTGCAGGATGTAGCCATAGGAACCCTTCGAGATGTTTTGTTTTATTAATTTGGCTCCTTCTATTTCTCGCAGTGCCAACGCTTTCAAGATAATTCGGTTTAGACATGTCACAGCTGTTGAAACTCAGAGCACAAGCTTACGCTGACAGTGGTGTATCATCAAGCCCCAGAAACACCAAACAACATTATGATAAAGAGCAGAAGTATGAAAGATAAGAAGACAAAGGGCAGGAAATATTGCCTTACCAACTTAAAGCAGAGCCTTGGGGGGAAACATCTGGCTCAGAGCAAACAGGGATCCTTTCAGCGGGGTGAGGGGGTCTTGCTGGAGAGAGTGAGGGCTGGCCACAGGTGAAGTATGGAGACCCAGAAGCTGAAAACCGGGCAGCGGGGGTTGTTATCTGTAAGGGAATTTGGGTATTTAAGGAGATGAGAGATCTAGAATCTTGAAATCCACACAGGAGCCCTAATTTGCGATTTTTACTCTTATTTATTTATTTATTTACAGGATCCCTGCTGAGCAGAGAGCCCTGATGCGGGGCTCGATCCCAGTGGGATCATGACCTGAGCCGAAGGCAGAGGCTTTAACCCACTGAGCCACCCAGGCGCCTCTACTCTTATGTTTAAAGTCCCACCTAATGTTTAAAGTCCCACCTATGTCAGGGAGCTTTCTCTTCAAGCTCTCAGGTTAGGTTTATGAACCATTTTATACACGTTGAGGAACAATCCAAGGTAGACTCTCCAGGGTTTTAAAAGTATTGTTAGTTTGGAATTATTAAACATTAACAACTATTGAGTATCACTTATTTCTACAAAACCTGATGTCTTCACAAAAGGAAATAAAGAATATTACACTTTACTAATTTGATGAGGAACTTCAGTCCTAGCAATTGGTGATCTGAGGAAAAACCACTTTTCACTTAAAAAATTCACCTCCCTCCCGCCCCATAAACCTTTTATAGACACTCTAACTTCTGGGTAAGTCTTAAAAACTTATCTTCTGAAAGATCTATAAAGCTCACAGGCTAGGCAAGAGATTTAAAAGTTTATTTTGTGTGGGTGTAAGTTGGAATGTAGTTGTGTGTAAATTAGATAGAATCTTGAACATTTTCCAGCCACGCCTACTTTCTGTTCTAACCACATATGTATGATTATTTAAAGCAAACACTTTCATCTTATGGGCATTTAAATATTATCTCCCTGAATGAATAGATTAGGAAGAACCTCAAGTTCACTGAAAGTTTTGCACACAACCTTCAGGTCTGTAAATAAAGTCATTGTACTGAGTAGGCATGAGCACCATACATGATCTTCACAACAATCCCATGAGTTAGTAATATTAAAATCCTTCCCTCACATCTGGCCATTCCTCACTCTATTCTGGAGGACCCCTTCTCTGTGCTAAAAGAAGCACTATTTGCTCCAAAACCAGATTACATATGAGAAAATCATCGAAACATGGCAGAGTCAGGATTTGAAATCAGTCTATTGTGCCAAAAAGTTCCCACTCTTTCCAGTAGGTCATAATACCTCCTAAATATCAAAGAATTCAGTACCAGCTATACTCTCAAACACCTACTGGCAATAAACCTGAAATATAAGTGATGCATAAAGCAAATATTCTAAATAATACAACTGACTTTAAATGTACCCTTCAGAACAAACACGAGTCTTATTTTTCCAGGACAGCCAAGAGAAATGAAAGATCTGAATATTTTCATTCTCCAAACTGCCCAAAGTTTCTACCCTTTTAGAGATCCCAGATTTTTATTTTTTAATTTTTATTTTTAAAAGTTTTATTTATTTATTTGACAGAGAGAGAGAGAGAGAGCATAAGCAGGGGGAGAGGTAGAGGGAGAGGGAGAAATAGATTCCTTGTTAAGCAGGGAGCCTGATGTGGGGCTTGAGCCCAGGACCCCAGGATCATGACCTGAGCCAAAGGGAGAGGCCTCACCGCCTGAGCCACCCAGGTACCCTGAGATTCCAGGTTTTTAAAAATCTTATCATACTGGGGTGGTAAAACTTCCAAAAATATATTAAATGATGATTCTAGATCAGGAAATTTGCTAACACTACTCACCATATTAATACAACAAAAGAAAAATTGTGCTATCATATTTTTGGATGCGGAAAGGATTAGATAATACATCCAACATCCATTTTTAAATTTTATTTTATTCTTTAAATTATGGCACAGCAAAATGGACTTTTTTGGTGTGTAGTTCTTTGAAGGTTAATACATAGATAGATTCAATGAAACCACAACCACAATCAATATAGAGAAAATTCCCATTACCCCTCAAGAACCCCTTGCTGTTACCACTTTATTGTCATACCTTCCTCCCACCTGTAACTCTTGGCAACTACTGATCTTTTCCATCACTAGTTTTCTTTATTTGAAAATGCCATCGAAATGAAATCATACAACATATGACCTTTTAAGCCTTAAAAAAAGATTTATAGATTTATTTATTTGGGGGGAGGGGCAGACAGAGAGGGGGAGAGAGAGAGAGAATCTCAAGCAGACTCCCCACTGAGCACAGAGCCTGATGTGGGGATTGATCTCACTATCCATGAGATCATGACCTGAGCTGAAACCAAGAGTCAGATGCTTAACCAACCGAGCCACCCAGGGGCCCCAAGGCTGTTTTTTGTTGTTTTTTTTTTTACTCAGCATAATGTCTTTGTTTATTCATTCAAGTTGTATAAACCAATACCTTGTTTTTTTGTTTTTGTTTTGGTTTTTTTTTTTTTTTTTTTTTTTACTACTGATAGTATTCCTTTGTATGGATATATTATACTTTGCCAATTCAGGACATTTGGGTTTCCAGTTTTTTATGATTGTGAATAGAGCTGCCATAAACATTTGCATACAGATTTTTGTGGGAATATAATTTTTCACTTTTCTAGGATTAATACCCAGAAGTGGGATTGCTGGGTTTTATATTAATTTATTTAACTTTAAAAGCAAATGCAAAACTGTTTTCCAAAGTGGCTGTGCCATTTTGCATTCCTACCAGCGATGTAGGAGAGTTCTAGTTCCTCCACATCCTTGGTAGGACTTGGTATTTTTGATATTTTTTTTTGGTCATTCTAATAGATACACAGTGGCCATCTCACTGTGATTCTAATTTACAGCTTCCTAATAGCTAATTACTATTAGGACAATAGTAATTGTCTTCAATTACTCTTCAGTGCTAATTTCTTCAGTGCTAATTTGTCATCTGTGTATTCTCTTTGATGAGTGCCTGGTGAAGACTTTGGTCCATTTTTTTTTAAACTGGGTTATCTTCTCATTGTAGGATTTTAAGAGTTCTCTATACATTCTTTATGTAGAGTCCTTTATTGGATATGTGATTTCCAAATATTTTCTCCCAGACTGTAGTTTGCCTGTTCATCCTCTTAACAGTGTCTTTTGTGAGCCAAAGCTTTTAATGCTAATGAAGTTGAATTTATCAATATTTTCTCTTGGGGTTTGGGCTCTCGGTGTCTAAGAACTCTTTGCCTAACCTTAAGTTATAAAGACTTCATCCTATGTATTCTAAAAGTTCTATAGTGTTATGCTTTACATTTAAACTTTGATTAATTCTGAGTGAATTTTTGTATAAGATGGGAGGTTGCAGTTGAGGTTCATTTATTTTGCATATGGATGTCCAATAGTTCCAACACTTTGTTGAAAAGGCATTCACTTTTCCACTGAATCACCTTTACTTTTTCTCCCCCTCTGCTTATATTTTTTGGAAGAGATTGTATAGAACTGGTGCTATTTCTTTTTTAAATGTTTCATAGAATTCACCAGTGAAGCCATCTGGGCCTGGAGATTTCTATTTCCAAAGGCTTTAATTCCTTAGTTGTTACAGGACTATTTTGGACATTTAGTTCATCTTGAGTGAGTTTTGGTACTTTGGTGTTTGTAGTAGTACACTTGAGTCTCAGGCACCCCTGCGTGGCCTTGCTGAGTATGCTAATAATGCAAAGCTCTAACCACTCCTTCTTTGGGCTCTTTCTCAGGGCTATGTCTGTAGAGAGCAGGATGAGGGGACACAGTGCCAGGGTTTTGTTTGTTTGTTTTTTAGAGGGAGTGGGGGCGGGGAGGGAGAGAGAGAATCTGAGCCTAATGTGAGGTTTGATCTCATGACCCTGAGATCATGACCTGAGCTGAAATCAAGAGTCAGACATTCAGCCCACTGAGCCACCCAGGCATCCCCATAGTACCAGTTATAAAAGAGATAAATTTCCCAACTGTGGTGTTCCTTGGGGGCTATCTGAATCTCACTGTATGTGCAACATCTTTCTAATCCCACCACAGAATATAACTATTGGCCCGATGGACTTAGGAGTTATGTGTAACTCATGCCAACCAACAAGAAGCTCATGATATTTGCTATACGAGGAGTAATGAAATCCTTCATCTCTGACCTAGGAGTCTCCTGTGCTCTGCAGCCTTTATGAAGCAGTAACAAGTTAACCAGTTAGCTTGCAAGTAAAGTAAAATATTGGACTGTTCATAGTTCTTGACATACACATTCCAGAGAATTGGTATTCAATCTAAATTGTTGTATGTACATAAGGGATTTTTTTTGCAGTATTTCCTTATTGTTAATGTCTGCTGAGTCTGATAGCTCTTCTTTCACTACTTATATTAGTAATTCATGTGACCCCTTTTTTCCTTTGTCAATTTTGCTAGAGGCTTATTAATTTTGTTGATCTTTTCCAAGAACCAGTCGTTGATTTTCCCATGGATTTCTGTGATCAAGTTCATTGATAATTACTCTTATCTTTATTATTTTTTTCCTCCTGCTGCTTTGGGTTTATTTTTCATTTCCTTTTTAAGTTAAAAGCTTATATTATTAACACAGAGGACATGGGGAGATGGAGAGGAGAAGGGAGTTGGGGGAAATTGGAGGGGGAGACAAACCGTGAGAGACTATGGACTCTGAAAAACAATCTGAGGGTTTTGAAGGGGTGGGGGGTGGGAGGTTGGGTGATCCTGGTGGTGGGTATTATTGAGGGCACGTATTACGTGGAGCACTGGGTGTGGTACATAAACAACAAATTCTGGTACACTGAAAAGAATTTTTAAAAAATGCTTAGATTATTGATTCAAGACTTTTTTCATTTTCTCCATAAGCATTTTTGTTTGCTTTTTAAAGATTAAAAAAATTTTTTTTAATCTCTCAAAGATTTTATTTATTTGAGAGAGAGAGAGAGAGCACAAGTAAGAGGAAGGGCAGAGGGAGAGGGACAAACAGACTACCTGCTAAGTGGGGATACTGATGCAGGGCTCAATACCGGGACCCTGAGATCATGACATGAGCCAAAATCAGATACTTAACTGACTGAATCACCCAGGTTCCCCAAAGATTTTATTTTTAAGTAATCCCTACACCCAATGTGGGGCATGCACTTACAACTTGAGATCAAGAGTTGTATGTTATACTGACTGAGCCAGCCAGATGCCCCTCTTTATAAGCATTTAATGCTAAGAAATATTCTTCCTTCCATACATTTTGATATGATGTATTTACATTTTCTCAGTTCAAAATATATTTAGCAAGCCACAGTTAATTTAAAAGTATTGTTTTTTAAGTATTTGTAGATTTTCCAGCTATCTTTTTGTTATGGATTATGATCAGAGAGCATATTGGCATAATTTCAGTTTTTTTAGATTTGTTATGATATTTGACCCAGGTTATGGTCTATCTTGATGACTCGTCCATGCATACCTGAAAAGACTATATTCTGCTGCTGTTGGGTTGAGTGCTCTATAAATGTCAAGTAGATCACACTGATAGTGTTTTTCAGTTCTATACTCTAGCTGATTTTCTACTAGCTCTATTGATGATTGAGAGATGAGTATTTAAGTCTCTAACTACAAATATGGGTTTGCCTATTTCTCCTTTCAGTTTTGTCAGTTTTTGCTGTATGTATTTTGAAGATCTGCTGTTTGATGTATACATTTAAGATTGTGAGGTCTTCTTGGTGAATCAACTTTTTTTTATCTTTCCATTCTTTGTTTATCCCTGGTAATTTTCATTACTCTGAAGTGTACTTTGGTATTCATATAATCATTCTAGCTTTCATTTGATTATTGTTTGCATGGGTGTATCTTTCCTGTCATTTTATTTCAACATGATATTTACATTTAAGTGAGTTTCTTGTAGATAGCATGCAATTGGGGCATTAAAATATCTATGCTGATAATCTGTCTTTTAATTGATAAATTTAAAACATTTACATTTAGTGTGATTATTGATGTTTAGATTTGTGTCTTCCATTTTATTATTTGTTTTCTGCTTATTTTTGTTTTTAATTCCTCTTTTTTCCATGTCCTCTCTTCTTCTGGGTTATTTGAACATTTTTTTAGCATTCCATTTTAATTTTCATATTGGAATTTTGACAAAAGATTGGTGGGCGTGTGTGTGTGTGTGTGTGTGTGTGTGTGTATGTGTGTAGCTGTTGCTCTAGGGATCACTATATATATATATATATACATACATATATATATTTCAAAGTCTACTTGGAATCATATCAATGGGGAATGTAGAATTCTTACTGCCATGTTACCAAAACTAATTAACATGGTTTTGAAGATACTAGGAATAAGAGGGTAAAAATGAAAGGTAAAAAAGAGAAAGGAGAGGATAAATATGATCACTATATATATAAGAGAACCAGCTAGAAAATTATTACAACTGTTAGGAGAATTCAGTTAAGATTTGGAGCAAAATTAAAATACAGAAATCAACAGGAATCATATGTAAAATAATAGCCATTTGCAAGATACAATGAAAGAAAACACTAAAATATCCAGGGGAGGGGCACCTGGGTGGCTCAAGTCATGATCCCAGGGCCCTGGAATTGAGCCCCGCATCGGGTTCTCTGCTCAGTGGGGAGTCTGCTTTCCTCTCTCTCTGTCTGCCTCTCTGCCTACTTGTGATCTCTGTCTGTCAAATAAATAAATAAAATCTTAAAAAAAAATATCCAGGGGATATCATGAAATGTACAAAGTCTATATAAAGAAGTCCTTAAAAAGTGACTGACAGGAGGAGTCAAGATGGTGGAGAAGTAGCAGGCTGAGACGACAGCAGGTAGCAGGAGATCAGCTAGATAGCTTATCAAACCATTCTGAACACCTACAAATCCAACAGGAGATCAAAGAGCAGAAGAGCAACAATTCTAGAAAGAGAAAATCGACCACTTTCTGAAAGGTAGGACTGGCAGAGAAGAGAATTCAAAGCAACGGGAAGATAGACCGTGGCACAGGCCAGTGCTCTGTGAGTGGGGTCCACACAAGATCCGGGGAGACCCCCCCTCCCCAGAAGAGCTCAGGGATCTGCGGGGTTCAGAGACTCCAGGTGGAGCTGTGTGCCAGAGACAGAGATGCTTGGTCACAGGCTGGGTGAGCTCGGATGGCGGCTGGAGTCCAGTGAGACAGGAGTGATTGAGCGCTTTTCTCCAAGACAGCTGGAGGCCGGGGAGTCGGGAGTGATTGAGCGCTTTTCTCCGAGGGCGCACTGAGGAGTGGGACCCTGAGCTCTCGGCTTCCCCGGGCTGGAGATTGGGAGGCCACCATTTTCATTCCTATCCTCCAGAACTTTATGGAAAGTATTCAGGAAACAAAAGCTCCTGAAAGCGAACCCCAGTGGATTACTTAGCCCAGCCCCTGTTAAGGGCAGTGCAATTCCGCCTGGGGCAAAGACAATTGAGAATCATTACAACAGGCCCCTCCCCCAGAAGATCAACAAGAAATCCAGTCAAGACCAAGTTCACTTACCAAGGAGAACAGTGGAATTCCAGAGGAGGAGAAAGCAAAGCATGGAATTCATGGCTTTCTCCCAATGAACATTTAGTCTTGCAAAGTTAATTAAAATTTTTTTTTCTCTTCTGCTAAATTTTTTTTTAACTTTTACCCTTTCCTCTTTTAACATTTTTTAACTAGTTTATCTTAATACCTTTTATTAAAAAAATCTTTTTTGAACCTTCATTATTATAGTCATTTTAGCCTTCATTGTATCTGACTTTATTTTTTGTATACACATAGAGTTTTTTCTTCTAAAAAATTTGGGGTACAACTTCTTCTAATAGATCAAAATACACCCTAAATCTAGGACTGGGCTTGTTCTAGTCTCCAGCCTGAGCAAATTCTCTCCACCTTCTTTTTCTTTATTCTCCCAACCAACTTACTTTATCAACTCCTTTGTTAGAAATTAAAAAAAAAATTTAAAAAGAATTTTTTGTTTTCATCTTTATAGTCCCATTCCATCCCTTCATTGAGTTTACCCTTATATATGTTTTTCATTCTTTAAAATTTTGGGAGGTAGTTTCTTCTAAGAGACCAAAATACTCCCAAAATTAAGTGGGTGACCCTGTTCTAGTCACCAGTCTAATATATATATATATATATTTTTTTTCTTTGTTTTCTTAAAAAAAATTTTTTTTTCCCTGAACTTCTTTTTACTCCCTTTCTCTCCTGCCATGATTTGGGGTCTCTTCTGATTTGGTTAAAGCATATTTTCCTGGGGTCTTTGCCACCATTTTAGTATTTTATTTGCTCCTTTACATATTCTTTTTTTTTTTTTTTAAAGATTTTATTTATTTATTTGTCAGATAGAGAGCGCACAGGAGTGAGCACAGGCAGACAGAGTGGCAGGCAGAGGCAGAGGGAGAAGCAGGCTCCCTGCTGAGCAAGGAGCCCGATGTGGCACTCGATCCCAGGATGCTGGGATCATGACCTGAGCCGAAGGCAGCCGCTTAAGCAACTGAGCCACCCAGGTGTCCCATCTTTTATATATTCTTATCTCGACAAAATGACAAGGTGGAAAAACTCACCACAAAAAAAAAGAACAAGAGGCAGTACCGAAGGCTAGGGACCTAATCAATACAGACATTGGTAATATGTCAGATCTAGAGTTCAGAATGATGATTCTCAAGGTTCTAGCCGGGCTTGAAAAAGGCATGGAAGATATTAGAGAATCCCTGTTCGGAGAAATAAAAGCCCTTTCTGGAGAAATAAAAGAACTAAAATCTAACCAAGTTAAAATTAAAAAAAGCTATTAATGAGGTGCAATAAAAAATGGAGGCTCTTACTGCTAGGATAATGCAGTAAGATAAATAGGATAATGAAGCAGAAGAGAGAACTAGTGATATAGAAAACCAAATGACAGAGAATAAAGAAGCTGAGCAAAAGAGAGACAAACAACTACTGGACCACAAGGGGAGAATTCGAGAGATCGAGAGATAAGTGATACCATAAGACAAAAGAACATTAGAATAATTGGGATTCCAGAAGAAGAAAGAGACAGGGGAGCAGAAGTTATATTGGAGAGAATTATTGTAGAGAATTTCCCTAACATGGCAAAGGGAACAAGCATCAAAATCCAGGAGGTGCAGAGAATCCCCCTCAAAATCAATAAGAATAGGTCCACACCCCGTCATCTAATAGCAAAATTTACAAGTTTTAGAAACAAAGAGAAAATCCTGAAAGCAGCCCGGGACAAAAAGTCTGTAACATACAATGGTGAAAATATTAGATTGGCAGCGGACTTATCCACAGACACCTGGCAGGCCAGAAAGAACTGGCGTGATATATTCAGAGCACTAAGCAAGAAAAATATGCAGCTAAGAATACTATATCCAGCTAGGTTATCATTGAAAATAGAAGGAAAGATAAAAAGCTTCTAGGACAAACAAAAACTGAAAGAATTTGCAAACACCAAACCAGCTCTACAGGAAATATTGAAAGAGGTCCTCTTAGCAAAGAGAGACCCTAAAAGTAGTAGATCAGAAAGGAACAGAGATAATATATAGTAACAGTCACCTTACAGGCAATACAATGGCACTAAATTCATATCTCTCAATAGTTACCCTGAATGTAAATGGGCTAAATGCCCCAATCAAAAGACACAGGATTTCAGAATGGATAAAAATATGCTGCCTACAAGAAATTCATTTTAGACCCAAAGACACCTCCAGATTGAAAGTGAGGGGGTGGAAAACAATTTACCATGCTAATGGACATCAGAAGAAAGCTGGGGTGGCATTCCTTATATCAGATCAATTAGATTTTAAGCCAAAGACTATAATAAGAGATGAGGAAGGACACTATATCATACTCAAAGGGTCTGTCCAACAAGAAGATCTAACAATTTTAAAAATCTATGCCCCTAACATGGGAGCAGCCAACTATATAAACCAATTAATAACAAAATCAAAAAAACACATCAACAATAATACAATAATAGTAGGGGACTTTAATAATCCCCTCACTGAAATGGACAGATCATCCACGCAAAAGATCAACAAAGAAATAAAGGTCTTAAATGACACACTGGACCAGATGGACATCACAGATATATTCAGAACATTCCATTCCCAAAGCAACAGAATACACATTCTTCTCTAGTGCACATGGAACATTTGCCAGAATAGATCACATCCTGGGTCATAAATCAGGTCTCAACTGGTGTCAAAAGAATGGGATCGTCCCCTGCATATTTTCAGACCACAATGCTCTGAAGCTAGAACTCAATCACAAGAGGAAATTTGGAAAGAACCCAAATACATGGAGACTCAACAGCATCCTTCTAAAGAATGAATGGGTCAACCAGGAAATTAAAGAAGAATTGAAAAAAATCATGGAAACAAATGATAATGAAAGCACAACAGTTCAAAATCTGTGGGACACAGCAAAGGCAGTCCTGAGAGGAAACTATATAGCGATACAAGCCTTTCTTAAGAAACAAAAAAGGTCTCAAATACACATCCTAACCCTACACCTAAAGGAGCTAGAGAAAGAACACCAAAGCCTAAACCCAGGAGGAGAAGAGAAATAATAAAGATCAGAGCAGAAATCAATGAAATAGAAATAAAACAAACAAACAAAAAAAACCCCACAAAAAACAATGGAACAAATCAATGAAACTAGGAGCTGGTTCTTTGAAAGAATTAATAAGATTGATAAACCCCTAGCCAGACTTATCAAAAAGAAAAGAGAAAGGACCCAAATAAATAAAATCATGAATGAAAGAGGAGAGATCACAACCAACACCAAAGAAATACAAACAATCACAAGAACATATTATGAGCAACTCTATGCCAACAAATTTGACAATCTGGAAGAAATGGATACTTTCCTAGAGACATATAAACTGCCACAACTGAACCAGGAAGTAATAGAAAACCTGAACAGACCCATAACCAGTAAGGAGATTAAAACAGTCATCTCCCAACAAACAAAACAATCTCCCAACAAACAAAAGCCCAGAGCCAGATGGCTTCCCAGAGGAATTCTACCAAACATTGTTTTTTAAGATTTTATTTATTTATTTGACACAGAGAGAGATCACAAGTAGGCAGAGAGGCAGGCAGAGAGAGGGGGTGGGGAAGCAGGCTCCCCACTGAGCAGAGAACCCGACGCAGGACTCGATCCCAGGACCCTGAGATCATGACCTGAGCCAAAGACAGAGGCTTAACCCTCTGAGCCACCCAGGTGTAATTCTACCAAACATTTAAAGAAGAATTAATTCCTATTCTCCTGATACTGTTCCAAAAAATAGAAAGGGAAGGGAAACTTCCAAACTCATTTTATGAGGCTAGCATCACCTTGATCCCCAAACCAGACAAGGATCCCATCAAAAAAGAAAAAATAGAAAAATTACAAAAAAGAAAATTACAGACCAATATCCTTGATGAACACAGATGCGAAAATTCTCACCAAAATACTAGCCAATAGGATCCAACAGTAAATTAAAAGGATTATTCACCACGACCAAGTGGGATTTATTCCAGGGCTGCAAGGTTGGTTCAACATCTGCAAATCAATCAATGTGATACATTAATAAAAGAAAGAACAAGAACCATATGATACTCTCAATAGATGCTGAAAAAGCATTTGACAAAGTACAGCATCCCTTCCTGATCAAAACTCTTTGAAGTGGAGGGATAGAGGGCACATACCTCAATATTATCAAAGCCATCTATGAAAAACCCACTGCAAATATCATTCTCACTGGAGAAAAACTGAGAGCTTTTCCGCTAAGGTCAGGAACACGGCAGGGATGTCCATTATCACCACTGCTATTCAACATAGTACTAGAAGTCCTAGCCTCAGCAATCAGACAACAAAAAGAAATTAAAGGCATTCAAATCAGCAAAGAAGAAGTCAAACTATCACTCTTTGCAGATGATATGATACTATATGTGGAAAACCCAAAAGACTCCACTCCAAATCTGCTAGAACTTGTACAGGAATTCAATAAAGTGTCAGGATATAAAATTTATGCATAGAAATCAGTTGCATTTCTGTATACCAATAACAAGACAGAAGAAAGAGAAATTAAGGAGTCAATGCTATTTCCAATTGCACCCCAAACCATAAGATACCTAGGAATAAACCTAACCAAAGAGGCAAAGAATTTATACTCAGAAAACTATAAAGTACTCATGAAAGAAATTGAAGAAGACACAAAGAAATGGAAAAATGTTCCATGCTCATGGATTGGAAGAACAAATATTGTGAACATGTCTATGCTACCTAAAGCAATCTACACATTTAATGCAATCCCTATCAAAATCCCATCCTTTTTTTTTTTTCAAAGAAATGGAACAAATAATCCTAAAATTTATATGGAACCAGAAAAGACCCCAAATAGCCAGAGGAATATTGAAAAAGAAAGCCAAAGTTGGTGGCATCACAATTCCAGACTTTAAGCTCTATTACAAAGCTGTCATCATCCAGACTGTATGGTACTGGCACAAAAACAGACACATAGATCAGAGGAACAGAACAGAGAGCCCAGAAATTGACCCTGAACTCTATGGCCAACTAGTCTTCGACAAAGTAGGAAAGAATGTCCAATGGAAAAAAGTCAGCCTCTTCAGCAAATGGTGTTGGGAAAATTGGACAGCCACATGCAGAAAAATGAAATTGGACCATTTCCTTACACCACACACGAAAATAGACTCAAAATGGATGAAGGACCTCAATGTGAGAAAGGAATCCATCAAAATCCTTGAGGAGAACACAGGCAGCAACCTCTTCGACCTCAGCCGCAGCAACTTCTTCCTAGGAACAATGCCAAAGGCAAGGGAAGCAAGGGCAAAAATGAACTATTGGGACTTCATCAAGATCAAAAGCTTTTGCACAGCAAAAGAAACAGTTAACAAAACCAATAGATAACTAACAGAATGGGAGAAGACATTTGAAAACGACAATGGGCAGAGGACATGAACAGACATTTCTGCAAAGAAGACATCCAGATGGCCAACAGACACATGCAAAAGTTCTCCACATCACTGGGCATCAGGGAAATACAAATCAAAACTACAATGAGATACCACCTCCAACCAGTCAGAATGGCTAAAATTAACAAGTCAGGAAATGACAGATGCTGAAGAGGATGCGGAGAAAGGGGAATCCTACACTGTTGGTGGGAATGCAAGCTGGTGCGACCACTCTGGAAAACAGCATGGAGGTTCCTCAAAAAGTTGAAAATAGAGCTACCCGATGACCCAGCAATTGCATTACTGGGTATTTACCCTAAAGATACAAATGTAGTGATCCGAAGGGGCATATGCACCGGAATGTTTATAGTAGCAATGTCCACAATAGCCAAACTATGGAAAGAACCTAGATGTCCATCAACAGATGAATGGATAAAGAAGAAGTGGTATATATATACAATGGAATACTATGCACCCATCAAAAGAAATGAAATCTTGCCATTTGTGACGACGTGAATGGAACTAGAGGGTATTATGCTTAGCGAAATAAGTCAATCGGAGAAAGACAACTATCATATGATCTCCCTAATATGAGGAAGTGGAGATGATACGGGGGGGGGTGTTGGGGGTAGGAAAAGAATAAATGAAACAAGATGGGATCAGGAGGGAGACAAACCATAAGAGACTCTTAATGTCACAAAACAAATTGGGGGGGCTGGGGGAAGGGGTGTAGGGAGAAGGTGGTGGGGTTATGGACACTGGGGAGGGTATGTGCTATGGTGAGTGCTATGAAGTGTGTAAACCTGGCGATTCACAGACCTGTACCCCTGGGGCTAATAATACATTATATGCTTATAAAAAATTTAAAAAAATTATTTAAAAAAGGTGACTGACAAACACATGTTCACATTAAAGAAATAGAAAGGTATTTCATATCAGTTTCTTAGATCACTGACAGCAACCACAGGTTCAGTTAATGAAATGCCCTGCTAAGGAGCCATAAAGATGAGCAACCATCTGTGGAATTAATATCTAACATGTTAAGGAAGCCAAATCTCCCTGCACTGATATAGAAATTTAATTCATCAAACTAAAAATAGTAAACAAGACTTTTGAAAATCAGAAAAGTTGATTCTAATGTTCATATAAGAAAAACTGGTAGGTATAATCATAAAAATTATAAAAGAAGAAGAGCAAGAGTACTAACAGTTAACTCTCCCTACCAGACAGTACGGCATATTTTAAAGCTACAATAACTGAAACAGTGTGGTTCTAGATCATGAATCAGACAGTTCACTGGAACAGCCTTAATTCCAGAAATAAACTAGCAACAAATCAATAAGGAAAAGGTAGAATACACAATCTATGACTCTGTAAAGGTGGGCAACTATCTGAAAAAAATTAAGTTGGATCCCTAATTCATATTTTTATAGTAAAACAAATTCCAGGTACATCAAAACTTTAAACATATAAAAGACCAACTGAATCATTGCCACAAGGTTGAACTTAATCTCGAGTCCCTCTTCTCTCTCCAGAGGTCAGGACACTATCACTGTGACTCAAAGCCCCAACTCCTAATCACATGGTTGGTGTTTCTGGTGTGGTCAGTCTTCATCCTGAGTCATCTCATTAGCATAAACTTCCAGGTTCCACCATGAATAACAAAAACACTTCTCAAACTCAGGAAACTCCGAGAATATACACCCTGGGAAGGGGGGTGGGCTGTAGTGCTGGGGAAGAGGGTCAGGCAAATTTTTATTCATTTTATTTTATTCCAGGTGTTTAGAAGCTACCTGTGATAACAAAAGAGTGGAAACCAACATTGTCCAGTGACAGAGAATGGATTAAAAAAAATTAAAATATACCCATTTAATGGGGTTCTATGCAACCAAAGAAAAAAATGGGGCAATTCTGTAGATAAGGAAACAGAATAAACTGCTGAATGTGCATAACATTGTATATGATATACTATAATCTGTGTTTCATATATATATGTGTGTGTTTATGTATACAGGAGGCCATCCAGAAGAATAAACAAGAAACCGATAGCAGCAGTTGGACGCAAGGAAGGGAAATGAATGGTTGAAAGAACTTACTTTTTTACCCTTTTCAACCTTCTGATTTTTGTACAACATGCATACATTACTGTTTAAGTATAAAACATTACAATGTATTTGCACATTTCTGAGGATACTGAGCATAATGCATAACTTAATCTTTGACTACTAAGAGCCATTGTCGTAAGTTATATTGGACAATAAAGCTCTAAGAGTCTACTCGGCACACAGGGTTGTTTTCATCCACACTAAATGATTCCAGCCTCCTGTGATATGAGTTAGTGTCGTTTTTAATATTTTTGACTTTTCCCAGCTACTTCTCACTACCATCACTTCTTCCGCTGGTTGATTCAAACTATTTTAAATGGTTGTTTTAGTTGTTGTGGGCTAAGAAACAAGGCACATGGTGCTAATACTATATAGAGGAAAACTTCCTCTTTGACAGCTTGAGGAAGCCTCCCTAATTGGTGAGTTTTAGAGATTAAACTTCATAATAACTACTTGACTACTCAAGATTTTTACACATTCTTGGTTCCATGTACTGAATAAAGAACAGACAAGGCATTATTTTAAGTCATAATGGGAGGTCCTATGATTTCATTAAGGCTATATTAAGTACATATCTGAAACTTTTTCAAAATTGCTTTCATTCATTAATTCAAGATATTTTTGAGAATCTAGTGGTGCATCATGGAACGTTTGAGGTACTAGAGATACAGCAATGAACAACAGAGACAAAGTCCCTCAGAATTCACACTGTAACTGGAGAGACAGGCAGCAGGCAGAGATCAAGGGGTAAATAGTGTAAGAGAAGGGGAAATGTGATGGAGCAGTTAGGACAGGGTAGCAGCATAGACAGGATACCTATCAGTCAGCACCTGATCAGGGAAGAACACTAGGGTATCTCACACACACACACACACACACACACACACACACACACACACGTGCACACTCCATTTTAATATATAAAATAATATATAAAATAAGGGACTATAGGAGGCTGTTCTTTTGTGTCAGGCAGGTGGGAAAGGAAATCATACTGGGACCTGCCAGGATGAGCAGAACCCGTGGGGATTCATGCCAGTCTCCCACTGCCTCCAAGCCTCCAACTCAATGACGGGGCTGTGCTGTAAAACCTGGCACCCTCTGTCACGGAGTGAAACACACCTGGCTGAGGAGAAAATAAAGGAAGTGATCCAGTAGGAGCTGCTGTTCCTGTGTGCCTGGTTGTTGGCCCACAGACCAAAAAGATAAGCCAGCTGATAAGCAATGATGTGGGTGAGCGGCAACAATGCATGGTCTGCTTGGACCTTTCAATTATAAAAAGAATCTGGATCTGGCTACTTAACTTCTGCTTTCGAAGTGTCATACCACACATCTCCTGTGACCCACACTATCCTAGAATTATGCAGGGAGAATTAAGAGGAACGTATCTCCAGCTTAGCCACAGTGGCACTAGGTAAAGCCACTACAGATGGTCAGAGGTCTCTGAAAGATATTTGAGCTGAGAACCTGGAGGGTGAGGAGGATTCGGTCACACAACCACGCCAAGATTTGGAAGACAGTATTTCAGGCAGAAAAAACAGCTACTGCAAAGCCCTGAGGCAGTGATAGAAATGAGGTGTTTTTCTATTGATGAGGCTGGAGTATGATGAGAGGGAGAGTGGTATGAATGAGATCAGAGATAGGGGTAGGGAACAGATCACCTGGGGCCTTGTAGAACACGGAAACGAGCATGGATGACTTTTTTCTAAGTGCAATGGCAAGCAAATGGAGAGTTTTTAACAAGCCAGTTTGATCTGACTTATATTTTTAAAAAACTTTATTTTAAAATAATTTCAAACTTAAAAAGAGGCATAAGACTAGCATAGAGAATTCCATTACCCAACTAATTTCCCTTTCCTTTGCAGAGAATGGACTTTGGTGGGCAGGGCCACTCCTCCCTAGACTCCTCTATCTCCTGGTGTCCTATGTGAACAATACTCCCAGAGGACAACAGGCACGATGCCATGGGGGTTGTGTGGAAAAGGCTGCCCAAGGGTGGAAGCAGGAATATTCCTTTGAGAACTTCTGCAAGGAGTTCAGGCTACTGTGCTTCCACAGTAGTTTTCAGATTTCACAGGAAAACCGATCTTGTTACTTGCCTCAATTCTCGAATTCATGTTGGTCCAAAAACCAGTATTAACCTCTTAGATCTAGTGTCGGATTGATTGGTTACTGTATTACTTCTCAAAACCAAACAGAAAACCTCAAAGATTTGATACCACTGAAGCTTTTCAAAGAGAATGTTATTCAAATAATTCCAGAAACTAGGCAGAGTCTCCTAAGGGAAACAGGCAGAAGGGCCACTGCTCATGTTATTGTATACGTTCCAGTCTCTACATTACAGTTGGCCTTACACTTACAGATCTTGTCGTTTCAACAGACTTGGCTTACAAGTTGAGACCATAGAAAACCTTCCTAAAACAAACTCTTCTGTCTAGATTCTCTCTCCCTCTAGCTGAAAGCCAGGATTCAAATATTGAAATGTGCTGAGGTGCACACTTACAGAGAGATATGCAAGCTCATTTCTGACTTTAGTACAATTCCTTAAAGTCAACAGCTAAAATTAACTACAGATGGCCATGCATTTTCACTAAAAATATGCATACCTAATAGGTGCTCATTAAGTCATGAGGGTAAAAAGTAGAAAAGTAGAAAGAGAAGTGTGGTTCCTTAGAGAAATCATTTTTTCTTATACTCAGGTAAAGGGGAGCTCTGCTAGCACAGTAGGGCTCAGTGACAAGAGGAAGTGCCCGACGCACAGCAGACATTCAGTTAAGCAGGAGCTAATATTATTACATGTGTCAATAAAGGTAAATATTTTCTATGCCTTCCTAAGAGAAGAAACAAAATGCTTCTGAAAAAAAGAAAAGAAAAAGTGCTCTGGACACAACCATTCATCTTCTTTAAGAAAAAATATAAAAATATATTTTAAAAAAGCATGATCTGACAGAACAAAAAGTAGGAAAGTTTTGATCTTTAATGAGTTTGCAGTGTATGCTTATCCTTCACGCTCCGTGCCGACAGAGCTCCATGTAAATGTTCAGCAAGAGAAGAGTACACGCTGTGCCACGACTTATGGACTATAAATTTTCAGCTCTGATTACTAAATTTAGTAACAATGTTTGATACGTTATATGTTGGTTATTAACAATTGTTTTCCTTCATTTAACAATGGCTCTTGAAAACAAAATAAATTATCAACAAATTCAACCATAAATTAAAAAATAATAAAGCCAAAAAAAAAAAAAGAAGACCTCATAGAGTTTCATATATGCAAGACCAACAATACATTTCCTGTATTTGGATTACCGTTTCTATGTTCTTTGTGTAAGGTAACAGAAAAATCGTTCCCTATTTCTACTGGGGCCAAGTTTACAAAATTTATGAAAAGGTTTCCCCTTTTTTGTTCTGCTTACCTCACTGCATCTCAGCTGAACACAACAGGCAGTCCCTGGGGTTATGAGTGAGATGTGGTAAAAGGAAAGGTCATGATCACACAGTGGATCATGTAAACCTAAAATATACCTCAGACTTCCTAGAGATAACCTGTAGCCCTCCTTTATTAAAAAATTTACAAAGACCCGTTAGAAGGATGGTTTCATGAGCAGGCTGACCTCTGTCACTCTGTCAGTTTGCTACTCATGAACACATATATTCTGCCTTGAAAATGAGACAGAATACTGTTTGTTTCCACTGAGACTAGGTGTAAGGTAAGAACAAAGATGAAGCCATAGGTACTTAAAAGTTATACTGTGTTATTTTAACTCTCTCATTAAAGACTTTAATTACCAGGTCAGTGCACCCTTCCTTGCTTAAAAATGTAATACCTCTGGAGGTAGATAAAAAATATTAAAAAAAAAACCAACCAGGCCAGATGTAAAAATGAAAAGGCCTGAACAGCATGCCATGCAGAGTAATTTCCGGTCAGCGACTACCAACGGGAATATCACTGGATGCAGCAGGTATTGACAACCGTCGAGCAATTCTTTAAACAGGCACTTGATAGAGTATTTCGTCGCTCGCATACTCAATACTGGGGCATCACATACACAAAAAAATATGGCTTTATTACAAAGGATTCAAGATGGCAACTACTTAGAATCCAGTGCCAACAGGGATTATAACAAATCCAGTGAGTATTTTGTTTTTCAATTATTCATAGAAAATTTAATCCTGATTAAGTATCCTTGGGCAGGAATTCATGGGTAGTTGATGACTGAAACCAACATTTATGTGAAATGCTTCTGTTAATTTAATCTGTGTATACGGCTTAATTATGATTGGGGATTCAATGTAAGAGAAATGAATTATATCAGGATTAGAATTTTAGTACCATATCACACAGTACATTTTTCTTCTTTCTTTTTAAACACGTAACCCTGCTTGTACATTCACCTAAGTGCAAAGATTTTAAAACTCTTTATAAGGAACAGCCAATAGTAATGTATCTAAGCATTATTTTTCATAAAAAACCCTGTGCTAATCAAGCCAGAACCTGAACTACAGCCAAAAGTATAGAAGATGGAGAAGAACCTTACACACAAATAAAGAAAAACCTACTCATTTAGCTATAGATATATTTTATATTCACATTCTGAAGTAATTTCATTTTTAATTCCTTTAAACTCTAATATGAAATGCATTTTCCTTAAAGCATAAAAAGAAGCAGTCTTTAACCAGTGCATTACACTGATTTTGTAATTGGAGTTAGTTGAGATATGTACAAGCAAGTAATCATTTAACTGATTACTTAAGACTATCAAACCTGAGTTAACTATTAATATAAGATGATGAAGCATTACAAGTGGTGAACCTTTTCCAAAATATCATGTAATTCTTTTTCATCTTAATTTCCACAGAGAAATTGCGTTAAGTCACCTTAGAACAACACACTTTCTTGAAAGTTTATTAAGCATATTTCAAAACATTTCATTTATTACCTTTTTTCAGTTTGATACTGCTTAAATGCAGCTGTATAAATACCATGCTCTGCCTTCTGGGTTCAGTTTTTCATACCAAAAGTATGAAAAAAAAAAGTCACTGTATTTGGATCCTTATTGCACTCTGAAATCAATGCACTTTTCCTTTAAAGAAAATCAAGCATCAGAAGTGAGGCCGACTTTTGTGTCCAGATGATATGGTCAGTGGTAGTGTTACTGAAGAAAGTGAAGAAACTTCCCAGTATAGACTGTGGGACAGAAAGAGTCTGTAGAGAATAACCATGGAAACAGACTGGCAAAGGATAACACCGATTGTAATAACCTGAAAAGAAAAGGAAGAGAATGCTTTGACTGCATGAGAAAATACACAAATTACGTTCAATTTATCATGAAC
>ML109641.1:0-14386 GCA_003697995.1 Taxidea taxus jeffersonii | reverse complement strand
CTATATCCGTCCCACTTACAAACAGAACATATAGAGACGTACCCTGCTCTATCCTCTGTCTTTAACATGGGTATGATTTATCAAAGAAATTTTCAATAAGAAAATATGACTAACATTCAGAACTGTCATCGTTCAAAGGCAAAATTTATTGAACAGTTCGTTTACAGACTCCAAAATAAGGCACATTCAGTTTGCTAAGGCATTCTCCCCTCGGGGTGTACACACTACAGAAGGCGGTAAGAAAAATCAGGTTCGGGGCTAATCTGGGAAGAGGAGTGGGGCATGCCCCACCGGGATCCTGAAGAGTACTGTAAAAGGCCTCTCAAAAATTCCCAAGTTGCTTCTTCATTTCTGTAGACTACCTCCCTACCTACTTACCCTTTGCGAACACCTCAGGCCCAAGAGCCATCTGTGCGTTCAAGCCCACAGCGCACTGCTTGTGAACGGTGGCTGCCCGAGCACGATGAGGACGGAGCCGTTGACCTAAGAAGGCGGGCAGCTACACAATCAGGTGTGGCACCCTTGAGCATGGCACGCTGGTCTGCGTCTGGTGCCGCCACTAGGCTGACTTTTCACAAACCTATCCTGATTTTTAACCACTGTGTTGTAAAAAATTTTAATCAACTGTTCTTAACAAAGATGGATTATAGGGGCGCCTGGGTGGCTCAGCGGGTTAAAGCCGCTGCCTTCAGCTCAGGTCATGATCCCAGGGTCGTGGGATCGAGCCCCGCATTGGGCTCTCTGCTCTGCGGACAGCCTGCTTCCTCCTCTCTCTCTGCCTACTTGTGATCTCTGTCTATCAAATAAATAAAATCTTAAAAAAAAAAAGATGGATTATAAACAAATTTATAAAACAGTGTTACAAAATAGGCTGAGATAATAAAAGTGACTTTCATCATTTTTTAATTAACTAAAACTGAATGTTTTTCTTTTATATTTAAAGTTTTTATTTATATACTCACCAGTTCAATTACTTTGTTTCAATATTTTGTTTTAAAGAACTCAGAAAACCTGGTAAGTAGATAAATAGGGCTTTTCTATTTTGATAATTTCTTAATAAAGACAACGAAAAACTACTGGGATCAGGTGTATTACTTACCTTATCTCTTTGGTAGTCACTAAAAATGACAGAAATACATGCAAGACCTGGATGGCATAAAAACCATAAGATACAGCCCTGAAACAAATGACAAATAAGTCAAATGAGTACAGCTGTGTGTTTAGTTCTAGAATGTGCCAGATAAAAAAAATTGCTGACCTCTTTAGGAGGTCCTGATTGACCTCAACTGGTCTTTAAAAGTTCTATCTAATAAAATGTAAAAATAAATTTGCTATTGCTATGATAATGTATATATTACATATTTAAATATGAAAATACATTAATATAAGTAACATCAAAAATTGAGAAAAGCAAGGTACAAATGTATAATATTCCCATAAAAAGAATAAAAAATACAAATGTACATTCATATTTGCATGAAGAGATACACAAAGAAATTCTGTAAGAATACCCAAAACACTAAGAGCAGCAGCCTGTTTGTGGGTTAACATATGAGAGTGGAACTGGGCTAGTAAGGATGGGATACTTTTTAACATTATACTCTTCAAGCATCTCTTTTCTATTTTTCCAAGAACGGCCATTTACTCTCTTTTCCAAAATTAAATTTGAAGTAAAGGAATAAGTTAATAAAATAGTAGCTGTTGAGATGCTCAGTACGTTGAAGATACAGGAAAACAGATGTTAAAAAATGTGTTTAGCATGCTACTGTTTGTGCAGATATGGAAGGAAATACACAGGAATATTTAAAATTCTCTAGGGAGGCAAGTTAGGAATTAGTAGCAGTGATTATATAAGGAGATAATAACTGAGTAGATGGGAGAAAGGGAAAAAATACGTTTCTTTTCAAATACTTTCAGATGCTTGGACCCATTTAAAAAGTTAAATTAACACATATAAAAATAATTTTTTTAAGTTCAAGAAAAAGTTCAGAACAAAAGAGGAAATTTAGTTATAAAACACCTTAAATATATGTTATCTTTCCGAACAAAAAGTACTCCCATCCCTGTGCAAAATTCAAAAGCAAAATGGCATTTTCTTGCCTGTCTGGTACACAGAAAGCTGACGTGGGTTCCTGGGGCTGCAGGAGCAGCTTTAAAATGCTGATCCCTGAGAACAGGACTCTGGCCCTCCTTCCATAGCCGCCTTGGAAGGCGGAGCTGGGCACTCTGTTGGGAGCGGGAGAGGACACTGATGGAACAGCTTATCTGAATGCTGTTCTGAGGTGCCAGGATGATTCCCTCAACCTGACAGAAAACCAGAACCTTCTAGGGAGGTAGGCTCCTGCAACGTTACTGCCCCGACTTCTCTCATCTTTTCTTTTGTTAAATGGGTAGAGAAAAAAAAAATTAAATTTTCTTTGAGATCCCACCTGTACAAGAAGGACATAGAAAGGAGGAATAAAGTCAAAGGACCTTACACGGAGGTGGTGAAACGGCTGAAACATAGTATGTCCTCAGTCTCCCGCTTCATCTGCTTATGCCGCAGAGAGCTTCTCGTGGTAAGAAAACACTGCCTAACTCTGATGGTAACAGTTCACAATTAAGTGTTTTTTGAGAAATGTAAAACTGTTTTCTAACTTATGTTTTTAAAAACTGATACTACCGGAAAAAAATGCACAATTCCTACTGATAAAGAAATTATGACCCAGGCAAAACTGACCTACCTAGATTACATGGAAACTACTATTTCATAGGTTCTGGAAAATGGGATAATAATATCTACATCTCATAGGCTGGAAAGATTAAATGAGTTAAAGAACATGAAGGGCATATGTTAGTGCTCTAACACACCAGAGCATTAGCAAGGGGTTGCTTAACCTTCCCCAAACAGCAGAACAAAGTCGATAATCAGAAGAAGCCATTTTCTACCCAAACCCATACTTTGGCAAACGTGATGTAAAACTCCCTTTTTAGCGTGCTTCTCTCCACTGTGATGATCTGGTAGAGTCCACAGCCTAATGACAATGCTAGGCAAATCCGTAAAACGATTAGCAAGATCCCTGCTAAGTTGTGATGTGAATGGTAGCTGTGAGGGCTGGTGTCTTCAAACTGTTCCCACAGTAGCAGAATACTCTGCAAAACACAACATTACATTTAGAGGAAAAAAATCTTGTCTACCCATACGTACTTCGCCAACTCTTTTCAAACATTCCCTTAAAGAGTATATAAACATTCCTAAGAGGTTCTAAGATTTACCAGACTATAAATGTTGCTGACTAACAAAGCACAGGTATTAGGCACAGACTTTTCCTCCCTGATCCCTTAAGCTAGAGAGCAGGGATTTTTATCACAGATCACATACAAAAGATAAAAAATGTAATTGTGACCACCATTCAAGTAAAACTTCTCTAAAGATGAAAATAAGTTGAAAACATTAAGAGAATAAACCTAAACTTTCTTCTAAATCTCTCTTCCTTCAGCACCATATTAGGAATCAAATTTGATTTTGAATTTTGAATACAGAAGTTTGAAATTTGAATACAAAAACGTATTCAAGCCCATCATCTCAGGATAACTTTGAAAATTATCTTGGCACCTTCTGTAATCCAGAAGTGAATAAATCAGAATTGTTGATTTTAGATGTCACTCCCCAGTATAAAGGAGAGAGAGAGAGAGAGAGAGAGAGAGATTGTGTATTTTTTTTTTTTTTGAGTTGAGAGAGAGAATGAGTACATGCACACACACAAGCAGTGGAAAGGGGGAGAGGGAGAGAGAAACCCCAAACAGGTTCCATATCCAGTGTGGAGCCCAACAGGGGGCTCAAACCCAGGACCCCGAGATCATGACCTGAGCTGAAACCAAGAGTCAGATTCTTTTTTTTTAAGAGTCAGATTCTTAACTGACTGAACGGGCCAGGTGCCCTAAAGGAGAGTACACCTTTAATATTCACTATAAGTACCCAGGTTATTCATGAATAACACGCAGTTACTCATCCTTTTGTTTGTTGACACCCCCTCCATATTGTTACCATTACAGTAGAAAGCTCAGCAATTCCTCATTAGCTCTCCTATTTATTACTATCAGTAGAAACACTTTCCTTCCATCTTTTCCAAACGTCAACCACAAGTTACTATGATGTTTTTGCCATCACACATATCAGTAGCCCCGTGTTTCCTTCATTTGCCAACTCAGCTCTCAGAATGGTTTTCAGTGGCTTCCAAAGATTTCAGATCAAAACTCAGTCATTAAATCCAATTCGTAGACTTTACGGGGTTAGTCAGCAACCCCTTCCTCTTCTTACTCTCAAATCATCTCTCCTGGTCTTAGACCTACCGCCATGCTTGACAGCTGGACTCCTCGGTCATGCTGCACACACGCATCTCCTTCGTAGGCTGAATATTTGCTCTCCATTACTGAAGTGTTAGTTCTTCACTTCCCCAAGTTACCATATCCTTAACCTCTATTTCTAAACTTAAATTTTGCAATGAAGAAGTGCTCTTGTATCTCCTGGTATCTATGTGAGGTGATGGATATGTTAACTAGTCTGATTTGGGGATCATTTCACAATGTATACGTATATCAAAACATCAAGCTGTATATCTTAACATGTATAATTTCTTTTTGCTAATAATATCCCAATAAAGCCAACAAAAACCCTATCACTTGCCATGATTCACATTTTTACATATTCAAACTCTACATTTTCTGATGTGTATACTAACATGTGACCTGTGGAAAATATGCATGTATTTATGTAGTCATGTATATCTCGTCTGGGTGGTTGCTGAGAACCAGAGCTAAGAACCAGAGCTTACATAAGCTCTAGAGCAGTGTCATAATCTCAGTTCTCAATTCATATTTGGCTATGATAATGGATTAAAATTATAATGAAATAATAAAAAGTTCATTTTTTAAGAAAGCTCTTTATTGAGAAATGCGAATTTGATCTGTTATTAACACTACTCTCCATAAGCCCTAGATCAAAAACATTAAGTTGGTAGAATCTTGCCTTATTTTAATCACTTCTAATACAGTGCCTTAGAAAGGCATTATTTCCTATCTAAATACCATCACCTGTGATATGGTCTCTTTCTGACTCAATCATGAAATTCAATACACCTATTTCACTTGGTACCTACTACACTAAATACATACTACGAGTATAAAGATGAACAAAGCACAGGACTTATCTTTAATTAATGAATTTTTCACTTTACTTAATGTATTAAAATTTAAATTATAATGTCCTTTGGGGAGCCCAGGTGTAGATTTCATTTTCATCTACAGCTAATGATGGTCACAAACTCAGTATAAATTTTTGGTTATATTTTCCTTAATAACTTTTATAAAATCCATTGCACATAGGCATATGGAGATCCTAGAATAGAAGAAAACAAACAAAAAAAGGACTAAGAGGACTACATTTTCTAAAAGACTAAATTCGATCTTGGACTTGTTTTCAAAAACTAGATCCCATTCATTCTTATTCCGTTTTTTGCTTTTTCATTAATCTCAGATTTCCTTTGAATTCTTTCATGTATAAAGTAACAGAACTGGACCTAAAAATCCTTGCCCATGGATGAATCTCAAATTCAGTGATGCACTCATTTAAAATGTTAAGTTCTTACTATGTGTTAGAAATTATGAAAGAAAGCTATTAAGTAGGAAATGGGAATCGATTCTAATATTAAGCATTCTGCATATTTAAAATAAGCTGATTGAAAGCTCAAAGTCAGGTAAATTATAACTAAATTCTGCAATTGACATATACTAGCACTCAATACTGTACGTTATTTGATCTATCACTCTTTAAATTCATGCTTTAAAATGACAAATTCCTCATGGGTCCCATTTCACTTTTCAAATGAGGTTATGTTCAAGTTTACATTTCTGTATGTTCAAAGTACAAACACAGAGCATCAACACTCACCTGTGTCACGACAATGAACACCGCAATGCCCGTGGATGCGGGAGTTGAATCCCACTGGAGAGGTCTGCTTTGAGACTTCTTCATTCTGACTATCGTCCAACCCATGCACAGACTCAGAAGCAGGTATAACATTTGAATTTGGGAAGCAATGTCAAAAACTAATGGGAAATGAAAACCAAAGTCAACCAAGTTTTCACAATACAAAGGATTAGGTCCTTTTAGCATTGAGACTATAATTATCTTTTTAAACGCAAAAAGATAGGCATTTTCAAAGAGAAGTTGATAAAATTCAATGATAATTCAATAATAAGAAATATTCAAGTAGAACTCTGAAAATTAAAATTTTGCCACTAAGTTTGTAAACATTTCTGAAAATATAACAATGGCAATATTCCCTCTCTCTCTATATATATATACCTTTATTAAGACCAACTTTAAATCTCCTTGTGTTTCCCATTTTTCTTAGCTTTTCTTACTACATAATACTGTTCTCTATAACTGACTGCTCATTAAAATAAACACTTTTTAAATGTAATTTCTGCAATGTGGAGAATACTAGTGCCTTCATTTCCAGGTTGTTTATTATTTTTGGATGGTTGAACTCTATAATGTGACCTTATTTTCTAAAATTATTAATAAGAAATAGCATGACAATAAAACACATGGCTGCTGTAATGTTCAAATTACACGGGCTTTAGTGTTAAGAGTCCCAGAGATGAAACGCTCCCAGCGTTAGTGTGGCGCGCCACCAGGTGGCCATCACTGAACTGCAGGGAAGGCTGCTACTTTAAAAAATGAGGCAACAAGACCACCCATCCAGTTCCCTGTTTGGAAAAAGACAACACTCTATAAATACTCCAAGTTCCACACATTGTTATTTTGGAAACTAGTATTTATTGACTTAAAAAAGATGATCACTTTCTCATAGGGTATTTTGATGTGGATTTTGGAATAAACGTGATTAAAATTTAACAAAGTGAAACTTTCTTCAAATTGTCAGCTGTACCTTGGACGTCTACAACTTTCACTTCTTTTATATAAGGCTATTTTTGCAGAAACAGGTAAAACTAGCTGTACTATAATATACTAAAAAGCTACAGGCTTAAAACCTTTTAATGATACACCTTTTTGCATATATTTTTACCATTTTCCCTCTTCTCTGCCATCCAAATTAAAACTGGATACTCAACATTCAGGCTCATATATTTGTAACAGTGAATTCTGATAACGAATTGTTACTACGTTTGAATGGTACAAAATGTCATGGCCTTTCAGATGAAGCACAATTTTCTTTCATCACAGCTTGTAAATGACTGTGATGCCAATTACTTTTATTAAACATCTCACAAATATATATTCAGTTACTTAAAGAAGTCACTCAAGGGAATAGTCCTGCATAAGTTGCTAATTAGCAAAAACAAATAGCTGGGGGGAAAACCCTGATGTTCTGGCTCATTTCTTTGTAAACTAAGACACATACTGACAGAATACTGTAACTATAACTATAGGTAGAACACTGCTTATCTGTCACTGAAAAATACCCAACTGTAGATAAAATATACACATCACACAAAAATCCCATTCTTTGTTATTTGATTAAAAATCTTGACGTTTTATTTTTTAAAAAGATTTTATTTCTTATTTATTTGACAGACAGAGATCACAAGTAGGCAGAGAGAGAGGAGGAAGCAGGCTCCCTGCTGAGCAGAGAGCCCGATGCGGGGCTCGATCCCAGGACCCTGGGATCATGACCTGAGCCGAAGGCAGAGGCTTTAACCCACTGAGCCACCCAGGTGTCCCAATCTTGACATTTTAATCATTTAACTAATCAAACCTGTTGTTGGAACACCAAAATTAATCAACATTTATTGTTAGTTTAATAAAAAGAAACCTTTTGCTTTTTAACCTATAGTGAAGATGCCAGATAGCCTCAAACACTATTCTGTACACAGCAGCACTGACAAAAATGCAAAAGACCTTGATTTTAGTACTGGCTTCCACTGATGGGCTTTTGTGTGGTTTGCCTCTTAAAATGCATAAGCTAAATTATTTCTCAGGTTCTGTTCAGCTTTAAAATTCTATGGTTCTCGGGCACCTGGGTGGCTCAGTTGGTTAAGTGGCTGCCTTCGGCTGAGATCCTGATCCTGGAATCCAGGGATCAAGTCCCACATCGGGCTCCCAGCTCCATGGGGTATCTGCTTCTCCCTCTGACCTTCTCCCCTCTCATGCTCTCTCTCAAATAAATAAATAAAATCTTTAAAAAAAATAAATAAAATTCTATGGTTCTCTTAAACATCCTGAGCGACCTAAGAGACAAGCGCAGGAGACATCAGAGCTCTCAATACTGTTCAAAAAGGAGAAGCAACTCTTATTTGTGTCCAAGAGGTGACCAGTACACATCCTCTGCAGTAGGAAAACAAAGGTTCTAAGAGGTTTAAAATCTTAAAATACGCAGCAAGATGATAAATGGATCCGAGATCATTACAGAGATGACCATGAGCTACCCTATTAAATAAAGAGAGATGAGATTAGAAGAGAATTATGGAAATATTTCAAAAAGTATATCATAGAATGGTTTCATATTCAGAATCTCCTCTTTTAGAGCAAATCTTGACTATATTTCCTGGGACTAAGAATGACATTATAGATTATGGGAACTTTTAAATATTTTCCCCATCACACTTAGTTGGAAAATTACATCATCAAAGTTCTTCATGTAAATAAAAGAACTAAGCTGTGAGGTCAATTCAATGATAGGTATCATATACTCTCTGGCTTTTATTTCTGCATCAGAAATGGAAAGAGTCAAAAAAGGGATGAAAATAGGAAAACCACCTTCATCTTTGGGCTCGGAACACTTGGCTCTGAGTTTGGTCTCTCCCACACAACAGCTGCTGACATTTGGAAATGTGCTTCCTGTCAATGACCCCAGATTTTTAAGTGCAAACTAGGGATAAATGTCTCTATTTCACTGAGTTTTTATTGAGATAAACTGAGAGAAGGCATACAAATATGCTCCCGAAACAATGAAGAACGATACTCGTTACGTCTTATCAAGAAGAAACTAAACGGGACAGATGGGAACGGAATCTGTAACCCTCTTTTCATTTGGACTGAATTATACCCAACCCTGGGTAGAAAAACTGTATCAGGATGAACATAATCTACAAAAAAAGCAAAACAAGCCAGAAGCAGATAGCAAGTTTAGGTTTCAAAAAACATATCTCAGAAAGATACTCACATTCTGCCAAAGTTCCCATAAAAGGTATCCCTATTCCATCTTTGGAGTAACTGAGGAATTGAAGAGAAGAGTATTAGTGTAAATTACAAATGCGCAAAGATGGTTCATAATCAAAGCAAGCATAATTTTGGCGAACTAATTAGGATTAATTAGATGTAATGGTGAACACAGCTTTAGCGGTTTCGAGTTACCTGGAGAAATGGATATAATTAGCTAAAGCTGAGCCGGCTTGCAGCAGCAGCGCGGTTGTCAGAACCTTGAGGATCACGTGCATGGGCCCTCCTTTCTTGATAGCCTGCCACAATGACTGAGCATAAATGCAAGCAAGCACAAAGTACACCAGGACGAGGAGGAAAAAGAACTCATGTAACCCTGGGAAGAAAAGAAAGGAGTTTGCTTCAGTACAACAGAGCCAGTGATACTGTGGGGGCTGTTTTCAAATCTTCCCTCAATATATTTCTAGAACTTGGTATTTTAATTGGAGTCATAGCATTCACTTTTGTATGGAAAAAAAGGGAAGCTGTTAAAATGTAAACGATTTTTTACTTTGGGATAAAGATTTAAATCTAAGAAGATGGATTAAACTAAAGTAGGTAAAGTCAATCTATAAAAAAGCATCGTGGTCGGGGCGTAAGCCTGAAGACTAACCATAAGAGCACAGTTTCGTTAGAAAACAGTATATTAAAACAAGGATTTTAGCAGTTAGACATATTTTTTACCCCCAAAGTGGATTACTTCAGTGTGAAATTTAGGAACAGATTTGGTCAACAATAGTTTAGTACACCCTGACAATGGTTCTCAAAGTGCAATCCCTGCGCCAGCAGCATCCGTAGGGAACTTGTTGGAAATAGAAATGCACATTCTTGGGCCTCATCCCTGATCTACTTTATCAGAAATTCTGGGAGAGGGGAGTAGCAAGCTGTGTTTTAATAAGCCCATCAGGTGATTCTGATGCAAAAACAGCTCTGGAATGTACCACGGCCTTACATTTCCAGTTGGACCAAGTTTCAAAATACCTGTTATGGGGACGCCTGGGTGGCTCAGTTGGTTAAGCAGCTGCCTTCGGCTCAGGTCATGATCCCAGCGTCCTGGGATCGAGTCCCACATCGGGCTCCTTGCTCAGCAGGGAGCCTGCTTCTCCCTCTGCCTCTGCCTGCCACTCTGTCTGCCTGTGCTCACTCCCATTCTCTCTCTCTCTCTGACAAAAATAAATAAATAAAATCTTAAAAAAAAAAAAAAATACCTGTTATGACCAGAGTACCCTCCCGAAGTAAACTGTCCTCAGCTCTTGTCAAAGAGGAAATCCTATGGAGACCATGAGACTCCATTCCCATGAAAACTGTAATATCTAATCAAATGGCCACCAATCCGAAGACCAGCCACCAGATTGGTCTTCATATTCTCTCAGATGGTAATCATATTCTCTCAGGAAATGAAACCACAAAACATGGAAAGAATCAGGCAATAGAAATTGAAGTTGAAAGGAGATGACATTGGGACAGACCAAAGATGTCAGATGAGGCCACAGGAATTTCAAATAAGCAAAGAGAGCTGGTTGGTAAAGACAAGAATAAAGCAAATGAGCAGACTTTATGTTAAAACTGGTGCCAGTCGTTAAGCAGCCTCTAGTTCCTACTAACAGCTTTCCTGTAGTGTTCATGCAACCACAAGATAAACACTCCCTCTCTGTGCACTACCTGGAATCTTTCGACTGTGTCTTCATTTTTCAGAAATTTCAGAAAATTTTTATCATGCACTGGAGGGCTAGCTTCAAGTTTAACAGCTTTTGTACATTGACTTGGTTACATCTAGAGCTAGTTCCTAATATGAAGATTTTACATCGTATCTCAATACACCGGAGTGTAGTGTGGGTGGCTGTGAGGCGAGTGGCCTCCGCTGACTCTGGGGACGAACAGTCCCAACTGCGATCACTCCCATCCGATCACGGGCTCAGAACCTGCTCCGGTTTCCCACTCGAGGTAAACGCCAATCAACAGGCAGAGAGGGGAGTATTCATTTCGAAAAAAGCAATCCAGAAGATGCAAATAGTAGGAAGAACAGTCAATAAACACTTCAGTCTCAGTCATGTTTTTAGAATGGGTAGGAATAAGAGAGAGAGAGAGAGAGAGAGAGAGAGAAGTAGTGTTTCAGCCACTGGGTGTCTCTCCTGCTCTGTGTATATAAATGTCGCTGGTTCCTTCTCTCATGCAGGTGAAAAAGCATGTTTGGACTTCAGGAAGAGAGGATCAAATAACTGAAAAGCATAATTTCTTTTTAAACTCCTTACATAGACAGTATTCCAGCTTTAGAAATAATGGGACAATAAGCCTGGGATTATGTTAGTAATGGAACAAGACAGAAAACACACTAAACGTGTTATTGCTACAGTAAAATTCTTTATGAGGTCCTGTCTTTTGAATCTTAGTTTTTATTTTTCCTTCTTAATATAAAGAATTAAATATGGCATTCTTTTATTTTATTTACTTAAAATACTTTACAGAGTATCTAGTACAAGATAAAGTTTCAGACTCCATCAGGTTACAAATCCACGACAAAAAAGAAAATCCTCAGACTATTTACTCAGTATTCAGAATAAAATAGAAAGTCCTTATGAAAAGAAGACATATGTCAGCAGCACAAGATAGGATTATTCAATATTAAACGTACCCTCCAGAAAAGCTAGCATTATAAGCAACAAATCATTTCATTCGGATAACACGTTAGGTAACCTGAACTAGCTCAGGACATCTGGGTCCTGTACTTCATTCATCATTACTCTTACCTTGTTTCTGCCCACGAGACAGTGTAAAGGTAAAATGCCGATTCTGCACGCACTGTTCTCTTAACTAAATCCCCTCTAGAAAAAAGAAGTCTGTTCTTTTCTCTTCAGTGAGTAACTTTTTTATTCTGTCACTACCCTTCACAAGAAAGCCAACTGTATTTGTTCACTGCGAAATTAGATTCTAATTTTAAGACAGGTGGGTGGTAAGTATTACTCTCACCTGTACACAAAGAAGAAAAATACTGTCGAATGAGCATGCAGTTGGTGGCACACGTGTATGTTATGAGGGAACATGTATGTAGATTTTGAGGCGAGCTTAAAGGAAGAAACACTGGCAAAACCCAGCGGGAAGAAAACTTACAGGACAGCTTCAAAAAACTCAGCTCCAGCTACATGACAGGAGAAAAAAGGGTAAGAAAAGAGGAGAGTTGCTGGGTCAGGGGAGCGGCACTGGAACACTCCTGCCTACCCCAAAGTCCACAACACCCGCAAGTGTTTCAAGATACATCCTGATTAGCCTCAACTGATCACAGAAATTCCAACACCCCTCCAAGAAGAGGTAAGCCTAACCCTTCTCTCTGACACATTAGTCTACCCTTATCCTCCTTCGGACCCCTTCCACTTACATTTCTCTTATGATGTCGTAGAGTAAGGGCATGTGACCCAGCTCTGGCCAGTGACGTCTGATAAGGGAGCTTCTGAGAAAGGTTTCTCTTTGTCTAGGTGTGATGCCCGAAGAGTGAACTGTGGTTACCCTTGAACATGAAGGAGCTAGCCTAAGGACAAAGCTGACAGCCAGAAGATAGGAGGGTAGAGAGATGCTGAATAAACCGGGAATTCTCGTTGTATAAGGTAATTTCCTTATTGTCTATGCTCCTTGCATGAGAATTTTCCATCACTTTAAACCAAAAACATTCCAACATGTTACCAGAGCTAGTATCTGGAATCTTAAAAACAGTGAGATAGCAGATGTGCCAGAGAATAATATTATAATAGTATTCCGACGAAAACCAGTCTACTTGAGATGATAATGCTTTAACTCTCAGGATCCTGAGTACTTCTTTCGGTCTCTAACAAGAGCACAAATATAGTCAATGAAGATTCTAATTTTATTAAGAAGCAGTTTTACATATTCTAGCTTACAGCCTAATATTCCTATGTAGTAGTATTTTGTCAAGTGGTATCATCCTTGCCTTGGTGCTCTTCTAAAACCTAAACCAATCTGTAAAGTATGAGATGAACCGAAGTCTGATAGATACAAAATACATAATTCGTTTGAAAGACGACAAATTATAAAATCTAACCAGAATAACACGTAACATTAATTGCCGCTATCTGCACCAGGTTATTCTAATTCAAGTTCCTCAGACATACAGCTTAATCGTCGAACCTCAGCAAAAGCCACAGCAAATCAATTTTCCTTACTCAGGGCAGAATTTTAAACAAAGGAGCACAAGCTTCTAAAATGAACTAACTGGGGATTATTCCCTGGGAAGAAATTCCATACCTGAGGCTACAGAATAGGAAGAATCCCTCTTAAGGCTCTACTGTAAAACTCATATGATACCAAAGCAATGTGGGATATGGATTTTTTTTAAATGATTTTATTCATTTATTTGAGAGAGAGAGTGAGAGAGCATGAAGGGCAGAGGAAGAGAGAGAAGCAGACTCCCCACTGAGCAGGGAGCCCGACGCAGGACTCATCTCACAACCCTGGGATTATGACCTGACCCAAGGGCAAATGCTAAACCAACTGAACCACCCAGGCGCCTGGCATATGGACTTTCAGATCACTGGTTCTGCACATAAGAATCAACTTGGAGCTTCAACAAACCACAGTTGCCTGGCTTTCACTTCAAAACCAAATCTATCTGAGTCTCAGAGGGTGGACATTTGTCTTTTTTTTAAAGCTCTCCAGATGCAGAGTGATGGGCTAAGGCCCACTGATTTAGACTTTGATGAAGAATTAATCATATGTCATGGCAATGTAGAATTAATCATATTTAAAGGGTTTTAGGCACCTTAATTGAGAAAATGACAGGATGCCTAGGAATTAAGCCAGCCATCTAACAACTATGAAGACTTTTGAGTATGGCTGGTACTTGTTAATAATCAATTCCCACAGATGAGTCTTGCATAGAATCATGCTTAATGAAAATACATACTGTAGTGAGGTTTTGCCCCTCATTTAAATATTGTTGGTGACATGACCAATGCAAATTTCCCCATTCTAGTATGAAACAGATTTTAGGGCGCCTGGGTGGCTCAGTTGCTTAAGCAACTGCCTTTGGCTCAGTTCATGATCCTGGAATCCCAGGACAGAGTCCCGTATCAGGCTTCAGTCCTGCATCAGGCTCCCAGCTCCACAGGGAGTCTGCTTCTCCCTTTGACCTTCTCCTCTCTCATTCTCTCAAATAAATAAATAGAATCTTTT
>RCUC01161171.1:0-38184 GCA_003697995.1 Taxidea taxus jeffersonii | reverse complement strand
TATCCTTGCTCAGTGGGGAGCCTGCTTCTTCCTCTGCCTGCTGCTCCCCCTGCTTGTGTGCGTGTGCACTCTCTCTCCACCCCCTCTCTGACCAATAAATAAATCTTACAAAAAAAAAGTGGATAGAGATTTCGAGAGTTGAATCTAAAGAAATGTTTGAATATTGAACTAATCCAGGACAGGAATTTTCCGTGGGTCAATTTGATCCATAAAGCAAATAATGTTTGCTCCTAGAATCTCTACTTGAGGCTGTTTCTTCATTTTATAAGGTAGGGTGAGAGGAGAAATATTCTGCCATAACCCCATTTATTCCCAGACAAAAACTATTCTTTTTCTAAGTGTTAACGGAATTACATACTAATATTTTCTGAGATCGAACTCAGGTAGATACAACTGTTATGCCCAGATCGCAGGACCACCACCAAGAAGACCACCGAGAGCCAGACGTTCCGAAATGCAAAAGCAAGGCTTTATTCAGGCGGGCTGCAGCTCGGGCTTCGTCCCACACCCCGACACAGCGGAGTCTAGGAGGAAGCCCCCTGCTGGAATTTTACAGAGATTATATAGGCAATTTTACATGCAAAAAGTACATAGTCACATAGTTACATGTGTGGGTGACCTTGAAAACCTTGAAAATGATTGGTGTCTGAGGTGACTTAAGCTGTGTTGTCCGAGGAGGGTTGGTCAGTTAGGAAAAACTGCTGATAGGGAGTTTTCCTTACTGGTTGTTTTTCTATCCTTTGTTAGCATATAGGGCAATAACCCTGATTGGCTCGCACTTGGTCCCTCGTTTACATATGGAGAATCACCCTCTATTGGTTCATGTCCGATTCCCTATTTGCTTATGTAGGAACCATTTCTATTGGTTCTTGTCCCATCCTTTATTTGCATGTGTAGGAACCGCTTTGGAATGTCTTCAGCTTAATGTAAACAGCAAAAGGGCTGCTGCCTTGAATGGCGTCAGGCCCTTCACAACAAAAAAACCTGAGTTAGGGAAATGCAAAGCCTGTCAAGCGTGTGCATTGCTATTCACTTGAATTTGATGGTTAAGATATGAAAATGAAAACATAAAAAAAAAAGAAAACATGGCATCGACAACAAATCGATTCAGTGAAAGAACACAAGTACATTCAACTAGTAATGGATTTTAACCCTCATGACACTACTGCTAGCCAGGAATTATTTTTATCCTTTTCTGGGTGAGGAAGTGGAGTCTTGGAGATATAAAATTGCATATGTTCCCATCTAATTATGGGGCCATCATCCTTTGTTTACTCCTATGCTTCCCGAGAACGTGATCTACAATCTTACCTGAAATTTCTCATCTTTGGCCATGTCTATTTCTTTTTGGAATTTGCCCTTGGTTTCCCTAAGTTATGAGCTCTTGATTTCCTCTTTGTTCTTACCATCCTCAGCCTCCTCTCCCTTTATTTATCTCACCCTTCCCTAGAGTTTGCTCTTCATTTGAGCAGGTTTCTCTGTACACTCTCCATGGCACTCCTGATGGAAACCATTAGCGATTATATGACTCCCAAACCTGTATTCTCAATTGTTATCACTCTCTAAGGTTCCAGACCTGTCTCTTGTTGGCTGTTGGTTGTCTTTGTCTACAGGTCCTCATACACCTCAAACTGAAAAGTCCCTAATAAATGATCTCATCTTCTCCCCACTCCAAACCTGCTAGTCTACTGGAGTTCCTCCTCAGGGCATGACATAATCATCCAAGCCATCATCTTAGACCATCCTCCCTTATTCCCCACCAGCCCCATTATTTATCCCCATCCCCAACTTCTGCTGGTTCTACTAGGTTAAATCTCCCCCTCAAGTTTGCCATCCTCCCTGCATTCTGGTCCTCACATTTCTCCCTTGGATTACTGTATTAGTCTTAAAATGGTCGGTATCTCCTCCTGTCATTTCTCTAAATCACTGTAAAACAATATTTTAAATTTATCAGTTTATCAAATTATAAAATACATGCTTCTTGCAGAAAACCTGGATTAAGATTTGAAAAAAATAAAGAAAATTTAAGTCACAACCCAAATCTCTTTATTTTTTTTTTAATTAATTTATTTATTTGACAGACAGAGATCACAAGTAGGCAGAGAGGCAGGCAGAGAGAGAGGAGGAAGCAGGCTCCCTGCTGAGCAGAGAGCCTGATGTGGGGCTCTATCCCAGGACCCTGGGATCATGACCTGAGCCAAAGGCAGAGGCTATAACCCACTGAGCCACCCAGGGGCCCCCCAAATCTCTTTAGAACATTTTATATGCATGCATAGATCTATACAAGGAAATGTTTATGTAAATGTACTTATGCAAATGTTTATACAGTATATTTAATTAGAAAACCAAGACCACATTACATATATAGTTCTGCATCCTTTTCTACTTAATATACTGTGAATGATCCTCCAAATCAAACATATTTAAAGTGGCTATGAATTAAGGCTGCAAAATAAAACACATGAGATATATTGTGGAATAGTGCACTTCTGTCTCTCTGATTTGTTTTCTTCAACATCCAAACTTACCCTGAGTGTTTATAATGTATGAATCACAAGGACTTAGATTTCAGTAAGAAATGGGGAAGGAGAAAAATACAGAACATCCATTTTAAGTTCATTTACATTCATTAGATACTATTTAAACCACTATGTATCCGATACTATGTTTCCTGCCTCCAAGGAATCTGTAAGTCTACGTGATAGTTAAGGTACAGGTACATTTTAGGTGAGTAGACAAGCTCAGTAGGAAAGCAATTTGACCAAGCCTTTTTGTTCTTCACATTGAATGATAAGAAATATAAGAGAAAGCCTTTGGGAACTTTGTCTTAGCTTGACTAGTCAGAGAAAGGTGTTTTTGTTTGTTTGTTTAGTTTCGTTTTGGTGGACTGTCATCTGAATAAGCAAGAATATTTCAGAGTCAAGATGACCACCTCCTTTCTGTGTAAGACAGGTTGTCCATGCTTCTCTTTGACTACAGGCTGGGAAAAAGACTTCTATATACTAAATCCCCATTTTACTTTTCAGATAGGAGAGACACTGATTTCACAAATACTATATTTTAAAGGATTTTGGTAAGTTGTCAAACTGCCTTTTAGAATGGGTGGTCTTTCTATAAGACAAATCTAATTACCTTACTTTCTTGGTTAATTAAATCTCAAAAAGGTTCCCCTTATTTTCAGGAAAATGGCTAAACTTTTTCGCTAAGTGTACATATAAGAAATTTCAGGATTTCTCTCTGGTCTCTTCAGCTTCATCTTACCCTACTTCCCCAGACATATTTCATATTTCTCATACTTATGGTTTCCGAAATGTCTATTTCATGTTAGTTCATGTCTTAGTACTTCCAGATCTCTTCTGTCCCAGAAACGCCTGTCTGCTTTCCCTTCCATTTTCCCAAGGCTAGTCCTCCTTTTCTTTCAGGACTCAGTTCAGGAGGTGATCTCTAGTCTGTTTAGTTCCCTCCCACTGTCAAAGACTGTTGACTTTCATTTCTTCCCCCACATCACCCTCTGCTTACTTCTCTCAACATGCTATATTGAACTACAGTTGTTGATTCTTGCCATCTCCTTGAAGGCAAGAATGTACATTGGAGATGGCAAGAATGTACACTGGTACTTCTAGTACTTGGCAGTCATACCTGTATCCAGGAGATTGTTGTGCCAAGGATTTGAATTCACCACGTCTCCCCTTTCTTCTATCACACAACATAATCCCCTCCTTCCTGCTCTTTAAACACACATCAAGGTTAAGTCTTATTGCTAATCACTGAAGGGAAATAGAGGTACAAACAGAGGCAAGGCTGGTAAAACAAATTAAAACACAACCTTGGGAACTTATAAAAATTTAATACATGTCCAAATTAATTATTCCCTCTTGTTTGGTGATGTAAATGAAATAAACACTGTATTTCTGAAAGCCTGAAAGTCAAGGTTTCTTTTTTCAGTGGTTTGGAGTAAGTCTCTCTTGGGTTTTATCTATTTATTTAGTGAAGTCTTCAAGGTAGAACAACTTGTGTGACTCCTTAGGCCATTTTAATGGCCACTTTCATAGTGGTCCCAGATTTCTGTGGAAATATACATCCCAGAGGAGTTTATCTATGTGTTTCTTTCATCTCCCATATACACTGGGGTAAAGGCTTCACTGGCATTAGTCAAAGAAAGCAAACCTTCCATTGACCCCACCCTCTACCCAACTTACATGCTAGTCCTTGATAGAAAAAATCACATTTGGCCCTGGGTTGAGTAGCATTTCTAGCATTTCTGGGGAAGGAATGAACTGCTCCTTCTCAATCTATATGCTGTACTATCACTGTTGCACTTTGACCTCCTCCTTGGTGCTTTATGGTCTGACTAAAATATATTCTCTAAAGAGTTCGAGATAGTTCTATATTCAGTTTAAGCAACTTCTACACTTATTACTCTGAACCAGTATTAATGTCTTTTCTGAAAATTCACTGATTTTGATAAGATATGCCACTGTTCATTGAATTCTTCTGATGACCAGAAGAGGGTTTCCCTTGACTCTTCAGAAACACATGGTCTGGAGACAGAAACATGAACACATTATTCAAGTATCTCTATTGTATCTGCAACAGTAGGAAGTAGCAGATATGAGAGTACGGCTGTATATTTGCTGAAATTCAGCTAACTGAAAATGATTTACTAAGGTGAAATGGTTCATGAATGGTAAACATTCAAGGAATGAGATACTGAGGACTATGGAATTATTTTTGCATAAGAAAAATTTAATAAAAACTTTGAAAAATGTTCAGTATCAGAATTTTAAAATATAAATACACTACATAAACACACACAATGCATTCTAGTAATTAAAATAATGAAAGCTTCAAAGTATCACAAAATTTAATAGAAACGAAACTTTATTTTTAATAACATCCTTAAATCTGCCTACCAAGATCATAGTAGATAACCACTTAAGAATTTTTATTTTATCGAAATTAGAATTTTACATACAAAATCAGCTAGATTTTTTTTCAAAAACAATAAAAACTCTTCTTATTTACTGTGGAAAACTATGAACCATTTTGATGAATGAAAAAAAACATGTGAAGAGGACAGAATGGTTTTCTTTTTATTTGCTTTGTTGTCTCTCCTATTTTTATTCCTACAAATTAATAAAGTCAGAATGATTTTATTTGCTTCACTGTCTATGATCTAGTTTGACACAAATGTGGATTACTTTGGTATCTGCTGAAACATAATTGAGAAGGTTCTTTAAGACTGAATAAAACATTAGACTGGGTGTTCAGTATTTTGAAAATTGAATAAACAAAACTAACTGAAATTTGTGGTCACAGAGAATTTGTCATTTTTCTTCCTTTGCCCATATGAAAATACATTAATAGAAAATTACCAATGGAAAAACATTTTTAAATTTATGTTACATTCCTGTCAACTCCAATAATAATGCTTAGTTAACAATTATATCTAATTTCTTTCACTCAGTATTAATACTTTGGAATTAGAAGTAGACTGATATTTGTATTCAGACATTTTGAAACATGTACCATATAGGGATTACATAAAATAGTACTTTCTTGATACTTGAGATTTAACTTACTATTCTATTAAAAATAAATTTCTTTTTCATATATAATAAATTGTTGCTTAAATCTCACTTGCTTAAAATTATTACTCCAAGGAACTATTTGTTACTTTTAACTACTAATAATCTTTAGAAAATAAGAATACTTATTTTCTTATAAGAATTTTCACTTTTGGAAAAAAAAATAAAGTTTTAATAACTTCAGTACACTTATGAATCCCATTTGCCATCAAAGAATTAGGTGCCAGAGTGACTACTGTTATTAAAAAAAATGACATTTAGAAATGCAAACTGGGTCAAAGAAAAATACTTGTATTACATTTTTAGTTATTCTAATGTTAAAATGTGACTTGTACCTCTTAAGAAGCAACTTTTTTCTCTCACTTGTTAGCATCTTGTGTTAGAATGGACCACAGCAGTGTATGGGCCCCTCTGGTATTCTGCACCTTTAAAGATATCCCCAACCGCATAAAAGTTCACTCTTGTAGGGGATTATGGGAGGCCCTCTATCTGCCACAAATAAGAGCAAGGGCCTAGTAATAAAAAAAGTTTTTGTAAATTTCTGTATTTTAGGTTTGAAGCACTCTCTATTAATTTTAAAATACATGATTTTTATTCTGACACCAAAGGGTTTTCTTTTCCTTTAAAAAAAAAAAAGACCACATTTTAAGGTGCTGCCTAATATGTATATAAATGTAAGAATGTCACTTGAAATCTAACAAAACAATGCATGAGTCCTTTTCCAGATGAAAGATTTGAGAAAATTTATTCTTCATTCAGCATCTGAAAATAAAATAAACCTGAAATGGTAATAATTAGAATTATAATGTGAAAAAGAAGTCTTCCATGGTTGAACCCAATTTACAAAAATTTCACATTTTTCTAAGATTTACACTGAATACGACGACATTCCTCTTTAAACTGAATTGTGTGTATGGTGGGGGGAAGTGTTATAGGGGAAATCGAGGGTTGTGAAGTGAGTATTTTTTGATAACCACTCACTTTAAACTTCAGGAAAAATGTTTACTATATGACAAAAGTAAATCAAGATCATTACTCTTCTGTCACAGATGATTTCCTGGACTTGAGAACAAGGTCTTTAATGGATGAAGAAAGTTCTTGAAGCTCTTTACGAGTAGTGTTGGTGATATCTTCTTGTTCTTTGTCTAATTCATCACTCAAGGGATCATCTCCCTGTCCAGTCTTCTTATTTTGACTAACTAGATGCTTTACAACTAAACCTTGATACTTTACCAAAAGAGTATGCTGATCCTGTGGAAAGAGAAGATGATTAACAAACATGATTTAATTTTCTATGGAATGAACCAGATTTGTTCAACCGATACACAGTGAAGGTCTTCATCTTTACAAATCACTGGCCAAGTAAGTAGAAAGCTCAAACTAGTAAGGTCCTTGGTAGCAAGGAGTTTACAGCTTAGGGGTGATCAAACATGAATACATATCATTTTAATGTAAACTGACTCAGCTAAGTTCTATTAACTAGAGATTAAGTCAAAGTGATATGGAAGTTCAAAGAAGTCAGATTCTTTTTAGCTGAGAAATTTCTCAGAAGAATTTGTGCAGGCTAAGACTTTAGAACTGGTCCTTGAAGAACAGGTTAAATTTGCATAAGCTGAAATGGAAGACTTCTTTTTACCATAGGTCTTATAGAATCCCCAAAAGATTCTTGAGCTATGCTGAGTTTTTAAAAATCAATCTTCTGATTCACTGTTCACACTCTTAGAACAGGAAGTCATATTAATATGTTTTGTGTCTTATTGTTCATGATGATTTATACCTATCCATTCAAAATATTCAGAATCTAAAAGCTTTAAGAGTTTCAAGTGCGTGGAAAATGTAATACCTCTGGAATTTTACTATTAAGAAAAGCAATGATCTGTGGGACACATCTTCCAGGTGCATGGAGCATGCTGTGGGTCGAGAACTGAAACAGAAGGACTGCTGTGAGGTGCAGAATAAGAGCAGGGTCTTCTGTGACTTTTAGCTGTTCAGCCAGTGCTTGTCGATGCTGGAACAGTATCTGCCTAAACAAAAATAAAATCACAAAAACATATTCTCATGCTTTAACAAGCTCTCACCAATTTTAGTTCTCCCCTTCTGTATTCATTTTTAGCTTCTCTAGTTTAATTATCTAGCTCCATAAACATCTTCAGGGACATTTTAAATATGAAATATAGACACACGTAACCCTAAATGCTGTGGATAAACTATCATACTAGAACACGACAGAGAAAACTATGTAGCAGGGATCCTCAAAGTGTACTTTTTATTTTGAGCTGCTGGGGATCAAACAGAAGTGCACTGATATAAGTAAGATTTCCTGGAAAGAAGGTCTCAAAGCTGGTATAAAGTTCCCAGGCTTGGGATTAGGGAGGCTTGCTACCTTACTGATACTGGTCAGAGAGGGCCACCTATGTACTGAATATGCTCGACGGTATGCAGCCATTTGGATACAAGCGTTCTTTGTGCAAGATTCAGAGAGTCAAATTCCAACTTCGGATATGAAATATCACACATTTAAGAATTTATTAATAATACAGATTAATTCAATGTTACCTTTCCCTTTTTTTGTCTCCCCTTTTCACCATAATATCGCAAGCTTCCGCTGCAGAATCCAGACAAGAAAGAAAGTCTTCTATGCTCTGAAACAGGTATTTAATACAGTGACTTACTTTTATTAACAGGTTGCCTGAAGAAATAGTCACTTAATGGTTTTGTAATTTTACGTCCTAAATACAATTTTTAAAAAGGCCATTTTGTTATTCAACTTGAAATTATGATTTAGGATAAAATGTTCCCAGCCTGTTCTCCCCTTTACCTCCAGAAGAGATTGAGTTCATATTTATTTTGATAAAAATCTACTCAAAGATCACAAATTCTAGCCCCATTATCTAATCAGAATCAAATTTTACTTACCTTTTCATTCAGAGAGCTATGGAGTTTTGTGAGAGCTACTTTGGTTTCTTCTGATAATTTACTTAAAATTTTTTTCCTTACCTATAAAGGGAAAAAAAGTTCTCTTGGGATTGTGACTTTGACATGCGGTAGATAGAAGATCAAACAAAAGAAAACAAAGCATATTTATTACTATAATAGAATGCGGAATGGAATTTATCCTCGTTTTTGAATTTCAGCTTTCAAACTAGGGACAAAAATATGCTAAAAAACATTCTAAAATTGGAGAGCTAGCCAAAAGCCAGTCAGCCAATCAAGCTAGATATAGCCCTACTCCTCCCTTTTGGCCAGGAGGAAGAGGAAGAGGGGAGGGGAGGGGGGAGAGAGAAAAGCATTCATCTTTTGGGGAAAAGAGAATTTGGGGTTAAAAGGCTACTCCCTCCATTTTCCATTGGGGTGGGAAGAATGTTCTTCCCTAATGCCAGATGAGGGGGTTTCCACTCCTAAGTTCCAGAATGCCTATAAACTAGAGAACTTGCTCCATGGCTGGCTGGCTGTTATACTCTATGGTGGGTGGAATCTTTTCAGCATCCCTCTTCACATAGATGTGTCCTGTGAAATATGATGGCATTCTTGACCAGAGTCTGATGGCTTTACGAAGTGTGAAATTTCTGGCTGAGGCCTAGTGGAATGGGTTGGCTGGCAGGTCCTGAAAGTTACAATGAATCTTGGAAGACGAGGGAGACCTACTGACTCCCTGTCACATGCCACACCTGTCACAGCCCCCCCCGCAGGGCATGGGACAGAACCCCATGTGTTTCCCACAGCAGAGGTTGGCACAGAGGCAGGATATATGGAATTGTCCAGGCAGCTGGAGAGTCACTACTCAGGCTGAAGGAGGGAAGGGGTACAGTACTTTGCTGGGGTAGGAGGGAGAAATAAATGTGTCTCTGTTTGGAGGTTTATGGGGAGGTCATTGCTATGGGGAGAGTCACGTACTAAAAAATAGCCCCAAAACAACCTACACCATCTGTGGGGCAAGAGACACATAAGGCCACAGCACTGGACCTAGATGATAACCAATGATATGCAGTCACTCCTATAAAGCTAAAAAATAGCCCCCAAACAACCTACACCATCTGTGGGGCAAGAGACACATAAGGCCACAGCACTGGACCTAGATGATAACCAATGATATGCAGTCACTCCTATGAAACACTTTTGCCTCCTTCATTTTTTCCTAAATCTCCAACTTTAAGTGGATCTTAAAGGGACAGAGAAGAGGAGGAGGAGGAGTCGTAGGGACAGATCATACTCTTCCTTCTCTAAGCAATGGGGAGCCATAGCTCTATCTTACATTTTGAGAGAGGAAGAAATGAACTTTGACTTTAGTCTGAGATTAGCATTTTAACAAAAAACTGCAATTCATCTAAATATTGAAATGAGATGCTGTCACTACTCAAACATGACTACGAAATTATGGAATCTGGCCAGAAAACAGTCAAGGGATCAGCAACTCAGCCAGAAAAACAGATGTGACATAACAAAAATTAGGAAAAAAAAGTGTTGATTCCAAAGTAATTAAGCATTATTTTCAACACCAATTTAAACTAAAAATCTGATTTTTTTCTTAAAAACCCTTTCCTCTCTTTTACTTTCCTTTAGACCATTTCTTATTTGAGAAAATAAAATATGCTTTTATTTCAAAACATAATGCATCAAGAATACAAGAAAATCACTATCATACTTCACTTGTAATGGCCGCAGGATCGTCTACTGCCATCATTAAATCCGAAGCCAAGAAGTTGAAAATGAGGTTAGTGATATCAGTACATACTGTCTTCAGCAAGTGCTTTGTTAGAGCAGCCTGTGTATCATCTGGAAAATGAAGGTACTTTATTAAAATGAATGTCCTTCAGGAACAATTATGAAAATCAATGAAACAACAATATATATACCTGTAAAGAATTTCACCCCTTTTTCAAATAGCCGAATATTATTGTATAGGTTTGAAACCTCTTCTTGCAAGTCCTTGATGGTGCGCTTTCTACCAGTTCCAGAGGCAGAAGAAGTTGAAGACATGAACACTGAACGTACCACCTCAAGATAAGTTTTATTAAGAGGTCTGTGCACAAGATAAATATATTTAGTTTATTAAAACGTACTGGGCTTATGCATATAAGAAATTTTGCTTCTATGGAAATAAGCCTTAAGAAAATACCTCTAGATTTTCTAAACAAATAAGATTAATTTGGAGTATAGTTCACAAGAATTTGTCCTCTAATCCTAAGACTTAAATAACTTAAATGCATTATTTTTCTCAGTATTAAAGTACTCAAAATTACTGCACTAAAGACAGCAAGAATTGCAGTAACAAAAGCTTTCATTCAAATTCAGTCCAAAGTAGGTTTTAAAAGTTAATTTGGAGAATAGGACATAAATCTGTTCCCCACACACAGGAATAATAAATTCTCAATTTCTAAAATTCTAAAAAAGATAATATATTCAAAACTTTAAAAAAAAACTTTTTATGTTCAACAACTTCAGAATAGATTATTTTAAGTAATGGCAAATGGTTAGTAGTAACTGTCTTTTTACATATGAAAAATATGATTATGTACTGTATTCATGCATCAAAAATATTCAGTGAAAAGAAAAAAAAAACCTACAAAAGCTATATTTCTAAATTCAAAGTTAGATGCACTGGGCTCCTGGACTGCATTTATCAATGCTTACACACTGGAACCAACTTGAGGGGAAAATCATGTTAGCTAGTAATGGTCAAGTTATACACAATTTCTTTTACTTCTGTGTAAAAATAAATTTAGCTTGGCTCAATTATAAGCTAGTGTTTGTCTAAATTTGTTCTCTGAACACAGTTTGTTACTTTATTTCTCCCTAAAAGTGCACTGTGTACTCTCTGTCAAGTCTACATAGATAAAGGTCTTTTCTTTCTTTTAGTTGTTACTTTTCATGTCAGAGAGCAGCCAGTGACTGGTGTTGGTGTTTTCTCCCAACTAGGACTGAAACATCAGTGACCGAGGACGCCTCCACACTCTTGCCTTTTATTTCCCACACTGCCTCACCCAAAGCACTTACATGTTTGTTAAACTGAACAGCCTCCACAGGCAAACAAAATCTGGAATTTGGTGGTTGGATTAAATTCTAAGCTTTGAAAAGTAAAGACCTAACATCTGTATTTTCCATGATGTTGGATCAAAATTTTATTTAATAACTCACTGAATTTCTATCATAAAACAGAAAAAAATATGTTTTTATACTTACTTTATTAAGTACTCAGCAAGTTCAGAAATAAATTCCTCAGGGGCATCTTGTACATGTTTTCTCAAAACATCTTCAATTTCATCCTGGAACATAAAAGTGATCTCTGGCTTCTTCTTTCCTATAGTAGAAATGCGCAATAGGAAAAAGAACAAAACATAAAGCAACCTAAAAGCAAACAAGGTTCATTAACATATTTACTAAGACGGTAATTCATTCACTGCCTACCATAAAGACTCTGACATTGCCAGTGACAGCAGTATCCAATGAAAACAATTTTAAAAATAGCGGCATTTCTTATGAATAATAATTTTCTAACTTTAAAAAAATTTTTTTTCTAACTTTATTTAATGACTGTTTTAATGTCAATCAAAAAATAATAAAGATGATCTTCCCTAATCTAACTTGGATGATGCAAATCATGGCAAATCAAAACAATCAACTGGATGGAAAAAAAATCTTTTAAGAAAAAGATAATTTCTCTTTGTTGAACAATGTATACCGAGCAGAATTTCCTTCTTTTTTTTTCTTTAAGATTTTATTTATTTATTTAACAGATAGAGATCACAAGTAGGCAGAGAGGCAGGCAGAGAGAGAGGGGTGGGGAAGCAGGCTCCCTGCTGAACAGAGAGCTGGATGTGGGGCTCGATCCCAGGACCCTGAGATCATGACCTGAGCCGAAGGCAGAGACTTCAACCCACTGAACGACCCAGGCACCGTCAGAATCTCCTTCTTTATAAAAATAAATAGTTACTAAAAATCAAATCATCCTTACAATTTGTAGAAGATCTTCAAGATAAGTCTTTATAATCATATGAACTCAACTCCAGTAGAATTAAGCTAAAAATTGTCCTTTGGGAAAGGCAACGATGAAGAAATATCATAGTTTTACACTCATAATTTTTCTTCTTACAAAAATAATTCTATGCCAGGGGGGCGCCTGGGTGGCTCAGTGGGTTAAGCCCCTGCCTTCAGCTCAGGTCATGATCCCAGGGTCCTGGGATGGAGCCCCGAATCAGGCTCTCTGCTCAGCGGGGAGCCTGCTTCCCTTCCTCTCTCTCTGCCTGTCTCTCTGACTACTTGTGATCTCTGTCAAATAAATATATAAAATCTTAAAAAAAAATAATTATATGCCAGGGAAAATTTGTATGCAGCTACTATAATGGAAATAATCGTTAAGTGTGGAATTGTCATGCCTTCTCACCGACTTAGATAAGCATGGGTTGCAAAGAAAGCTAACAATATTTCTATTATTAATGTTGTAAAAATATAAAAGTGATTATTTCCAGCTAAATTTGGTTATTGTAAAAATTTAGACATAAGAATAAAACATAGTAAAATAAATAAAATAAAAACTAGCTCAAAATCAGTCTTCACTACTTGTCAAGATCTAAGTAAGCTGCCATCACAGCTTTAGAACAGATGGACCTGTTAGAACAGATCCACTATCCTTTCTTTTTGAGATCTGCTATCCTCCATTCCTGATCTTTCTCATCACATAGTTTCTGCTTTCTCTGTTTGCTTCCTGCATGCATTTTACAAGTTATTAAATTATATTTCCATCTAGTAATCTTTCACACTGAGTTGATGCTGTATTTTAGCTGAGAACCTAATTATATCCCCCATTTCAGAGACTGTAACACAACCCCCTTTCAAAGGCACTGAAATTATATCTTTTTAGGTAGAATGGTTTTACTACCTTTATAGCCCCTCTCCATAATTTGTGCATAAAAGGAGTATCGCATGCCTCATTTAACAATTACTTACGGCTACAGATATCAGAGAAGTATTTTACGAAATGCCCCTTCTCTCCCACCCCTTGTACATCTGGGGAATAGAAAAATTCATTTATCAATGAAAAATTAAAACCCATAGAGGACAGTCTTAATAGTATTTAAAAGAACAGGGCTAGTAATTTCTATGAAGAAAGTTTTAATTAATATTGTTTTATACATGTTGAGAATAGTAGCTATTTTTACCTATCTTAGAATATTTTAAAGATAGCTCTTAAGCAATGATGCTATCATGAGTAGTAGCACATTAATTGCTGAAGCCATGTCACCTGATACCCACGCCTCCCAGCGCTAGCCCATACATAACGAGCCCTGTGGAAGAGGTAAAGTAAGAAATTTCAAATTATCATCATTTCAAGTTTTTTTCTCTTTTCAGTTTTGTTAATTTATTTAAAACACAAACATAAAAGAATCATAATTTTACTTAGAAAAACTAACATATCCCTTGCTAACTTAACTGTACCAAATGCTAACAAGTCTCCAAAAAAGGAAGATGGATATACTTAATTCTCCTGTTAGAAGCAATCAACAATTAGCATAAAATCAGTGTTTCCTACTTGAATATGCAGAAATCCATTTTTTTTTTTCAAAGATTTTATTTATTTATTTGTTAGAGAGAGAGAGAGAGAGCGCGAGGACAGGCAGACAGAGTGGCAGGCAGAGGCAGAGGGAGAAGCAGGCTCCCTGCCAAGCAAGGAGCCGGATGCGGGACTCGATCCCAGGACGCTGGGATCATGACCTGAGCTGAAGGCAGCTGCTTAACCAACTGAGCCACCCAGGCGTCCCAGAAATCCACTTTTTAATAAAATATTGTAATTTATTTTGTAGGGCAGTGGGAAAGCATAAAAATGACTGTGCAAGGTGAAACTGTGCAAGGTCTTCTCATCAAACAATGGGGAAACTTATGATTGTTCCGTGATTTTTAAAAAAAATGTCTGTGAAAATATTAAGAGCTCTTACTGGTGGTTATAAATGTAGAGGGAAATGAAAAAGAAAATCAATACTTATAATTTAGTATACTGTAATTTAGCTTATCAGAAACACTGGGCAACAAAGTATTTTATTTCTTTGTGAAAAATTTATCAAAAATAGTCTGAACAGTGCTTGCCTTCTTCTAAGGCTATAACTTACAATACAGAGTAAGCATCTTTTCTATGCCTTGGCAAGATATCATACTCCTTTCTTAACTCTGAATCAGCTCATAGCATTTTATCCTTTCCCCTTTCAATGTTATGAAACATCTCTGAGAATTCCTTTAATATGAAGTTTTCTGCCAACTTCACATCCTCTAAGACATTTTCATCCTTTCTGTCACAACCACTTTCCCCATTTACATCAGTAAGTGTGCCTTTGCCATGCTCCTGTGGCCGCATACCTAGTCTCCTAAACAGTGGCAATGCCAACATTCCCACAGTCAGCTAGTTCTTCTCGAACACTATTTATTCATGATTCATATTTTATTTCCAGTGTTATCACTTTTCACTCCTTGGCTGCATTTTCATCTTGTTGGCCAATTCCCTTTTGATTATCCATTTTGCAAAATGTCATATGGATTCATCACTGGGAGACAAGGAGGCAACATAACTACATGGTTTGTTGTCTGTGCATAAGGTGAAGAGGAGATGCAGTGATGAGACTTTGAAATAAGTGATGTGACTGTCACAGCTCATGATGCACATGTATTATTTATGTGCTGATCAATGGACTGAGGAGCCAGCAGCCATGTCTGTACTTGATGCAATTACTCACTGTTAATACACCCTGGTAACTAAAATATAAACCGTGTGGTTGGGAGGCTGGGGTCAGCAACTAAGCTGTGGTAACTAAAATTCGTGTCCACTCACTAGGCAAAACAAGGTCTTCTTGCATTAGCATATACTTCTAATAATATACATCTTAAGAAAATGTTCACAAAGTCACAAACATACAAAAGAGGAGTAAAATAAAGCTATATACCAGTGTGAGATGACTCATCATCACTATCCTCTTCTTTCCTTCCTTTCTTCTTGATTTTCTTGATCTTGTACTCTCTGGCATTGCCGCCACCACCTCCTCTCACACTTCCACTGCCCTCTGGTGGAAAACGGTATTAGTTAGTATTAACTAACTAAATAACCATTTTTAGAAAATGATGACACTACATTGTCATATTTAACTTTACAGCAGAACTATAAAAGCCAAATAATTGAACTTTTAGCTGCTATTTAAGGTGGGAGGTTTTTTTTTTTATTATGACATAGGTTTTGTAATTTGGTCAATAAAAAATTAATAAAATGTGAAATCTCTTGAATTTGAGCAACTCATTTAGATAGCTTACCAGCTGTAAAGGCAATCTCTTCCAGTCTCTTCTTCCTTCTCTAAAGATACTCTTTTCTATAGCTTTGTCTGACTTTTCCTTGGCCAAACCCATTCCTTTACTGCTTCTTCTCCCTTCCCCAAAAGAAATGTGCCCTCATTTGCCATCTTTGTTACTACAGCTTCATTAACATTCCATTACAGTACTTCACAAGTTTAACTTTCTGGCTGAAAGTTTTGTCTTTCTGGCTGAAAGATTATTATTCTTGTTTACAGGAGGCATCCTGAGTCTCCCATCACCCAACGAGATAATGAATTTTTGAGAACAGGGAGCATATCTCACTAATGTTTGTATCCTTGGGGTTGAAGCAATGCTTGACACATTAAAAGGTGCTCAATAAATGCTGACCACAAATATTAAATTGGATGAATAGAAAAATACAGTTATTAATCACTTATTGGCTAAAGATTAAAAAATATACATTATGAGACAAACTAAAACACTGTAAATAAAAGTAATGTTATTGAGGTATTTCTCTGCTATTACATATTTACATTTGAAGTATCTATACTTATCTAGAAATGGGATTGAAACACTGAAAAATAATGATAATATACTTCTTCATAAAAGATTCATTTTTTTTTTCAAATATTTATTTATTTGAGAGAGAGACAGTGAGAGAGAACATGAGCGAGGAGAAGGTCAGAGGGAGAAGCAGACTCCCCATGGAGCTGGGAGCCTGATGTGGGACTCAATCCCGGGACTCCAGGATCATGACCCGAGCCGAAGGCAGTTGCTTAACCAACTGAGCCACCCAGGTGCCCAAAAGATTCATTTTTTGATAAAGTAAAATGACATATAAGCTACAGATCTTTTTTCTAAATTCTAAGTACAATTCCTCTAAATTTCATCATGTCCTGCAATTTTAAGTTCTATTAATTTATTTTCCCTTGCTTTTTGATAGAAAAATACAATTTTCAAAGTAGACCTATATGAGTGCTGTGAAGTGTGTAAACCTGGTGATTCACAGACCTGTACCCCTAGGGCTAATAACACATTATATGTTAATTAAAAAAAAACATAAAAAAATAAAATCTTTATAAAAAAAAGCAGACCAGAGCAATAAATTTCTTATAGGGAAAACACTTATATTTGACATTATTCCATGCACTATACCTAAACTATTACAGTATGATAGTATGATCATTGAGATGATGACCAGATGACTCTGAATTTTTAGAAGGAAATAAAACAGACTAGCTATTCTGACATAAGTGCAACCAACTTATTAAGGTGTATTTATAAGTATATCTTCAAATCATATGATAAAATATGCATGGCTGTAACAGTACTATGATTTACTGGAGTAGTCTTCCCAAAAAAAAAGAATTCCAAAGTATCAAAATTGAAAGATTTTGTAGAAAAATGTGTTTGAAAAGGAAAGAGACAATCTCAAAGCAATAGGAGTGAATTTCCACAACAAATAAAAATGAAGTTTTTATAACACATATTCAATATAGATGTATTAATGAAACACGTTGAATATCTAACTTCTTTAACCTGATAGAGCACTAATAAAACTGTTCCTACTATAGGAAGTATGGGAAACACACTGATTTCCAAATGCAAATTATTAGTATTCCAGTACTATCTCAAATAATTTCCAGTGACTCTTAATTACCAAAAAGAAAGAAAAAAGAAAGGAAAGAAATGAGATGTCCTTGGAAAATTCAATAATTTATAAGTAAATATTATAAATATAAATTTATAAAATAAATTTTATAAATAAAAATTTATAGAACATTTAAATACACCAACAGGTGCTCTAAGGACTAGGGAAACAATAAACAAGATGGACAAGGTTTCCCAACTATAAAACACAAGACAGTGATAAAATACAAAAAGACTGGAAGATAATATATGAAGAATGACTGTGTCTACAATTCCAGGTGGTGAGGGAGGCCTCCATGAGGAACTGACGTTTAAAGTTGAGCTCTGAATGACAAGAAATCTGCTACCTGAAGTTTGAGAGAGAACATTCAGGTAGAGGGAATAGCTAGTGCAAAGGCTTTCAGGTAATCACAAACTTGTCAAATTTTGGTGGCGGTGGGGGAGCGACAAACAACCGGACATGGGCCTGGTCATGAAATTAACTTAGTTCTCACACACACACAAAAAGAATAAGTAATCACTAATATTTCCATTATCATAATCAAAATTTAATTTATTAGCACAAGATTTGGCTAATATCAGCAATTAAAAATAAGTCAACCAAATAATGTGTAATAAATGTAGAGATCACTGCAACAAATAAACGAAACTCATCTTTGAATCTTCTTGGTTAATAATAACTTATTACCTGTTGCTTTTCTCCTTCGTTCATCTTTTTTATCCTTTTTACTTGTATTAATGCTTTCTAAAATGGAGACCTGTTTTAGGTCTTCTTCAGTGATTAAATGAACAGGATTATTTTTCATTTCCTGAAATAAAACATGCTTTTCTTGGTCAGCAAAAATATATGGCATTATAGAAAACATAAAATAGTTATTTACATACTCAATTATTATTATTCATTCTAATTATTCTTGTTTGATCTCATTGCTAAGAAGAACTATAGAGCCCGGTCCAACAGTTGCCACTCTGAGACTATTTCTCCTTGCCAAAGATCAGTCTCTTCCCTGCTGTTCTTGACTTTTTGAATCTGTGATCAAAAAATAAAAAAATCCTATCTGGTCCCTAAAAAACGGATCATACAACAGATGCAATCCTTTTCAGCTGATCTGGCTTCTTTATCACTGCTTACTGGGTGACCTTGCTCTTTTTCTCTTTGAGGCTCCCAAGTCCAGTGCCACTTGGGTACCTGAGATTACAAAACCTCTATCCTCCAACCTAACAGAACGAGCATGTAGGATGAGTTGCTCAGTTAATCATATAATCTGTTTTTCCCTCCAGACTCATTCCTGATCTCTGCTTCTTAAAAATTTATGTTAAGACGAATGAACTATTTCCATGTTCAGAAACTGTTTTTTCAGCATGGGACAGGGTTCTAAATCTGTAGTGACAAAAGTACATTTTCATGTTAAAAATAGTATTTCCCTTTTGGTTTCCTAAAGAAAAATGTTTAGAATGTTGACAGTTCAAACAGCAGAATCACCTTTTTTTTTCCCCCCTCAAAGTTATTTTTGTAGTTGGAAGGAGGAGCACAAAGAATGAAAACTGATGACCACGTTTTTATCTTAGTGCAAATAAAAACAATGCAGCCATTTAGTGACTTGGGAGATAATATGTGCTAGACCTTTGGTATACATCTCTTCTTTATTTAAATTTATCTTTAGAAAGGGGAAAAGAGGCATCATCATCCTTCCTTTGAATATGTGGCAACTGGAGGTCTATTTGTCCAAAGTCAAACAGTAAACAAGGTGAGATTGGAACTCAGGTGTATTGGTAACAATCTTATGTACTTTTACTCTGCTGCTCTGCAGGCAAGACAGAAAATTCTCTCTCTCTTTTAAACTGTTAAAGAGCTTAAAAGAAATAGAGATGAATACAAATTATTGACATACTTAATAAGGTCTCATGGGTTTATTACCAGTCTAAGATAAATAGGCTTGTTCTGCCTATCCATGAGCAGGCTTTCTAAGTAGATGGGGCTGCTAACTAGAAACATGAATTGAACAGTCATTAAAGCAGACCTGACCGGACCTCTGCTTCTAGAAACTATGATAGCACTTGCTCTCAGGAACTAATCAATTTTTGATAGTATCAACAATTTCTTTCCTCAGTAAGTTATCCCATTTGTGCATCCTAAATAGGTAAAACTGGTAAGGCTCTACCTGATTTAATAAATATATAATATAGTGATTGACAGCTATACTGTATACTTGTACATATAATCCACAGATATAATTTTTGTGGATTTCAATGTTGGACCAATGCCCTTAGGTAACTTAACTGTGAAATGTATAATTCCATTTATATGATTTCAACTTATAAAATTATTATAAATTATAAAATTATAAATGTGATGATCGTAATTATAAAATTTATAAATTTTATAAAAATATAAAAGTATATAATCAGCTCCCTAAGTTCTAACTTGTATGTCTTATTGTGAGTGAAGAAGAGGAAAAACAAATCGAGAAGAAATAAAAAGGAACGATGCATTAAAAGGAAATGATGCATGAAACACAGTATTCACTTTCGGGTGTATGCTGCTTACTCCATTTTTCAAAATATGTCAGATGATTCTAACGTGAAAATCCTATTAAGATTAGTAGGAGAAAGGAAATCTGGCTTACCTTTTCAGCTTTCTGGTGCATCAGTTCACTGAAGAGTTCTGTGCAGTTATTTATGAATTTTTCACTGACTACAACAGTGTCACTAAAAACTACAGCTGAAGCCTGCTTGCTGAATGCTCTCATCACCTGCTGAAGCAACATGGCAGCATCTTCAACTGATAAAGAACTGGGTAACAGAGGCTAGAAGGAGAAACAAAGTGAAAACAAGCATAAATACAATAACATACAGATAAACCATTTGTTACATATATGCCCTTCCTAGGTGATCTCATTAAGTCTAATATATTGCCTTCAGAACCATCTCTATGCTGATAACCTCCCAAATTATATTTCTGCTTTCATCATCACTCTGAGCTCTGGAGTCATATGCCCTCTGTCTCCCTAACATCTCTGCTCTTATGCCTAACAGGCATCTCAAATTCCACATGTCCAGAACGACACTGAATGCAGCCGCCTACCCACCAACACCTAGCTCCCACCCACCTTTCTCCATTGTTCCCCCATCTCAATTAATGGTACTGTTCTCCATGCAGTTATCAGGTCCCAAACCTATATGTCACACTCAGTTCCTCTCATAAACCCATAAACAATCCATCATCAAGTCCTGACAACTTTACCTACAAAATAGTTCTTAGCTCTTTGGACTATCTGAAATTACCATTTTCATTAACTATCTCCACCTAGGAAACTTGTGTGGGCACCACATTCCCAGCAAGTAAAATGGTTCCTGGCACACAGATGGTACTTAAAATTTGTTAAAAAATAAATGGAACACCGAAATCTGGAACCTCTGGAAACTTGTGTATCCAAAACAAGTAATTTTTTACTTTATAAAGAGAATCTGGGCCCTGCCTAGTAATAATGGGATGGCCTCTTGTTTCCTTCTCTTCACCTGTACTTTTCTCTTTGGTATAATAAAGGCAGGTCAATACTGAACATTGAAGTAAAACACTAACAAGGCTAAAGCAGGTCATGTTAATGCATGAGCAGAGGTTAATGAGGTTAATGGATAAAGGGTACACAAATACTATACAGTGGCTGATGCCAATAAAGTTGTAAATACTTGGATAAGATTGTGAGAAATCTCATCAGTATCAATGGCAAGACTATTATGAGTATTATATTGTTTGCTTACTTGTTTTGAGATTTATGGAATTCTGGATGTTGACTATCCATATCTACAGGTTATTCTACCTCAAAAGCTAAAAGTCTTTAAGCATAATTAAGATTGTTTTTGCCATAACAATGTCTGCTAGAATTTGGCTACAAAGCCAAGACTACCTTTATGTATCCTAATTACTAAAATGACCACATACTAGTGAATATCAGTTATCATTGGTTTAAAGAAAAATTAACAAGAAGAAGATAAAACATACTGCAATATCAACCCATGTTCCAGAGCTGATGGCCTCCTCTACTGATGCTTCCACCTGATCCACAAGTCCTTGACCAACACAAGCTGCTTTCAGAAACAAGAGTTGTGTCGTCTTATATCTTTTCTTTATGTAGCTCACAGCATCTGGGATTCCAAGTCTGGACAAAGCATCAAATTCTAGAAATATATCACAAATAGAAATGGAACAGAATACATTAGAACAAAATTGTCAATCATTCCCATCTTTTAGAAATCCTAGAAAAAATAAGTTCTACCAACATCTATTCTTTGTGAATGCACTTCCAAATTTTTACTACTAAACATAGCTGTAGAAAAATTAGTTCAAATACTTCCTCTATCCCAGCTATGTCACACCCTCTCCAATTGAGGGGTCAAAGGGAAACATGAGAACTACAGATCAAAAAAGTAGAAATGGGGGTGAAGGAGAATGTAATAATTTAAAGAAACAAAAAGCAGAGTTTATGTTGTTTATTACAGTTAACTAAAGGTATCAGACAGCTTAAGACAAAGTAATTCCCTAGTTTAATTTAAACTAGAATTAGTATATAACTAAAAGTAAAAAAAAAAGACTTAAATTTACAGCCATTAAGGTTACTGGAGGTATCTATTGTACTCTCTGCCCCCAAATAATCTATTTAAGAAAATTAATTATAACAAAGTTCTAATCCAAGTCTATGGAAGAAACTGAAAGGTACATAACAGAAAGTGAAGAAAACATAAGTGAAACCCAGTATTCTAGTATAGATTTAAATTGTCTGAACCATTAATATCTTACAGGTTTATTACCAAGAAAAAAACTGATTTCTTCCATGATTTGACTTATGAAACTGATCAAACCAAGTGAGCTACATGTACATACATAATGTATATGAACATTATATGTAATATACATATGCTAATTGTTTTAATGATTAAGTTCAGTCAATCTACTTTACCCAAATGATAGAACCTCAGGAAAAGGAGTGAGAATAGCTTCAGCATTGCTGAAGAAGTGAATGACTAATAAAAATGCACACTGTAAAGTGGATAGCCAATAAAGTATTTCTAAGATTATGATTCTGAATATTTGGGCAACTTCATAAAATATAAGATATAATAAATAAGATTATTTTTCATGACTTAAAATATACTTGAAGTTGTAATAAGTATCACATCACTGGAAGATTGGTAACAATCAATACCTGTTTTGGCCTTCCCATATTACAACTGTTCAGTAACTATGAAATAAACTCAGTTCCAAAACCAACAAAAATCTGCAATTTGGCTACTTCTACATTCACAGAGAACCATTATAATCTGTCAATAGTAGAGCATGTGTGTACTCCTAGGACTAATAAAATAATTTCTAAGAATGTGTATAATATAAGAAAGAAATTTTAGTTTCAAAGACAAAAAGAAATAGTTACCTAGATAGCCATTCTGCCTGAGAAAGGAATCCACCCAGGTACTTTGTGTTCTGGAGTAAATGTCAGGGACAAACACCGCCTTATCCTGTCTCCCACCAACCACAGTGCCTCGTAAACGTCCACTATTAACGAGTTCCTCAAGCACAGCTTAAGTTAAAAACAAATACAAATAAATCAGAGCAGGTATAAATGTCAAAGAGTAAAATACTATTTCACAATTTAGTTATTCTCCTTTAAAAAAGCAATTTTAAAGTTTAATTGCATAAATGGAGACATTATATTTTAGACAAAACTTTGCTGCCATTTGAGAGAATATTCAGGTCACAAATTTAGGAAATTCTGGCAACTAGCTAAAAGTGCTGACCTTGTAACTCAATCTGGTTAATATAAACGTTGAATTTTTTTTTAAAGATTTATTTATTTGACAGACAGAGATCACAAGTAGGCAGAGTGGCAGGCAGAGAGAGAGAGAGAAGAAGCTGGCTCCCCGCTGAGCAGAGAGCCCGATGCAGAGCTCAATCCCAGGACCCTGAGATCATGACCTGAGTGGAAGGCAGAGGTTTAACCCACTGAGCCACCCAGGTGCCCCTAACATTGAATTTTTTAGTTAAGAGCAATTTTGGGGGAAAAAATGCCATTATTTATGATATGTTTGAAAGTGGATGACTAAACACTTTGAGAATAGATAATATGCAATCACTAAGTGCTTCCAAATTCAGTTTTCTCATATTTAGAACATGTAAGACACCTGGATCACATTCGAATCAACTGTGTGAAATAAAGCCATGAAAAAAAATTTTTTTTAATTTTTAAAAAGATTTAATTAATTAATTAATTAATTAATTAGACAGAGAGAGACACAGTGACAGAGGGAACACAAGCAGAGAGAGAGGGAGAAGCAGGCTTCCCACCAAGCAGGGAGCCCAATGTGGGGCTTGATCCCAGGACCGTGGCATCATAACCCGAGCTGGAGGTAGATGCTCAACTACTGAGCCACCCAGGCACCCCAAGCCATGAAAATTTTTACGTTATTGTATTTCTACTGATTTTTTTTGTCATTACATTTCTACTGTTTAAATTGCAACACATGTAAGAGAAGTATAATGCTTAGGTTAAGAGCATGGATCTAGACTTGGACACCCTTTAAGTCCAAATCTCAGCTCTGTCACCTACTCGCTGACAAAAACTGGGCAAGTCATTTTACTTATGCTTCCATTTTCTCAGGCATGAAATAGGGGTAATAGTAAGTGTCTCCAAGAATTGTTGTATTCAAGTAAAGTGCTCAGAATAGTAGCTGGCATATGACAATCACGCAGTAAATTTTAACTAAATATCATCACCGCCACCACACATCATCATCATTAATCAGCCTCATTATCATCAAAAGGCTAATGCCAGTTTGAGACCTGGATAGTACTGCCATTAACATAAAAATACATGCTTTTTTATTTAAACCATAACATTTAACTAAACATTTCATTGTTTACATACCAAAATACCCTGAAAAAGACAAAAGCAGATACGAAGGAGTTATTTCTAAGTAAATTAGAAAGCACAGTCAATACATGACTGGCAAAGAAATGTTTATGAAAATCAGCCTTGGGATCCCTGGGTGGCTCAGTGGGTTAAGCCGCTGCCTTCGGCTCGGGTCCTGATCCTAGAGTCCTGGAATCGAGTCCCCCATGGGCTCCTTGCTCGGCGGGGAGCCTGCTTCTCTCTCCACCTCTGCTTGCCTCTCTGCCTGCTTGTGTGCTTTCTCTGTCTCTCCTCTCTGACAAATAAATAAATAAAATATTAAAAAAGAAAGAAAAGAAAATCAGCCTTTACCAAAAATAAAAATTAGCTTAATGAGTTACAAGATTTTGGTGCTGAGTAAATTAGGATATATTAGAAAAGTCTAGATTTTTCAACAGACTGCAACAAATAAATTTTGTGATTGTATGGCACAAATCCGGCTAAATTAAAAGTTATCAAGTTATCAATTATTACTTGAAAAACTACATGAAATCTCACCAATTGCCAATTCGTAGATTCCAATATATGTTACATTTTTAATTTTAAATTTATTAAACAAAAAATTTAAATTTAACTCCGTATTCTGAAAAATATAGGGAATTAAAACTAACTTTTGGTTTCAGACATGAATTTCTTTTCTATTCTTCATTTTAATTCTTATATTTGCACAGATATCTGAGCCAAAAGATTAAGCCATTGTTTTTAAAAGTTATTCCACCAAGACTTTTAAAAAAACCCTCAAAACCTGTTAACAGCTTCACAAACACATACATAATATAGGTAATGAATCAAGACTATTCTGGAGATATTACAATGCTGTTTAAATGCTAAGAACATATTTTTACTGGTATTATCCTCTTTGTAAAATGTTTTTATTTCTTAAATATTTTATTTACTTACTTATTAATTAAGGTCTATGCCCAATGTGGGGCTTGAACTCATGATCTGAAATAAAGAGTCACATGCTCCACTGACTGAGCCAGCCTAGCACCTCTGAAAAAAATTTTTAAACAAACACTATTTACTTTCATGTTAGAAAATGTAGCAAGAATCTGTAAGAAACAAAGTGAAAATTCTTCTTCTTTTTTTTTTTTTTAAAGATTTTATTTATTTGACAGACAGTGAGAGATCACAAGTAGGCAGAGAGGCAGGCAAAGAGAGGAGGAAGCAGGCTCCCTGCGGAGCAGAGAGCCCGATGCGGGACTCGATCCCAGGACCCTGAGATCACGACCCGAGCCGAAGGCAGAGGCTTTAACCCACTGAGCCACCCAGGTGCCCAAAAGTGAGAATTATTCTTAATCCTACAATTTTAAATATCTCTCTATAAATATACATGCATAGCAGTATTTTATACACACACACACACACACACACACAGTTTGTTTTTCATTCTATTCCTTTGGGGTACCCAACACTAAATGTTTGGTGGATATAACAGATATATACATGAAAATTGGTATAGAGAAACTTTTCAACAACAAATATTTTAGTTATGTAAGTTTTAAGGTTAAAATAAGTCAAAACGTGAAAAATTAAGTTTCACTTTAATAGTCTATTTAGCAGCTGATTAAGTGACATATAATTTAAAGCAAACTCACAGTAAAGCAGCTGCTCTTGAAATCCATATTTTGAAATGAGAGAATTTACTGCTGTCGGCCTTTATGGAAAGAAAGAAAAAGACCTGATTCATTCTAGAGTTACACATATTTATGAATTATAAAAATAACTAGGATAACTAGTTTATGGAAAAACACCAATTAATTTAAAAGAAAAATGAAGGCAAAAATAGCACCAGATTTGACAACATTAATCAGAATTACACTACCGAAATTCCAGGGGAATTGATTTGTATTCACAATCCAGGATCAATTCATTTTGTCACCAAATTCCCACCTCAGATTTAGTGATATCTGATCAGCTATTATTTTATGTTTTTCTTTATTTTAGTCTTTCTCTCTGGGAGGCTCTTTCTCCACCTAGGAACAGCCAGGTGAATGTTATCTGATTCTGTTTTTGGAGAAAAGTGAAATTATATATGTAGTGAAAGGAATCTGGAATGATATTCTCCCAGATTAGGTGGATGACTGGAAGGGAGCCACTTAAAATGCTCCTTTTTGTTTATCACTATTTTCTGTAATGACTACTTTAAAACAAAACAAAACAAAACAAAACAAAACCCCAGCTTTAATGAGGCATAATTTACATACAATTCAAGCATCTTAATAAATTTATGAAGTTGAGGAACCATCACTATAGCTCTCAAGTTTAGAATATTTCCATCACCCAAATAATTCCTGTACAAATGTTTGTAGTTAATTCTTGCTCCTCCCCTAGTCCTAGAGAACCACTGATCTGCTTTCTGCCTCTACATATTTGTCCTTCTAGAAATTTCATAGAAATAGAATCAGTATATGGTCTCTTATGTCTGGCTTTTTCCACTTAGCATCATTTTGAGGTTCATGCATGATGAAGCCTGAATCAGTATTCACTCCCTTTTATTGCTGAATAGCATTCCCTGCAGGGAGAGACCACATTTTGTTTATTCATCCATCAGGTGATGGACATTTGGATTGTTTCCAGTTTCGGGCTATTATGAATAATGCTGCTACAAACATTTTTTTTCCACGCCTTTGTGTGGACATATCTCTTCATTTTTGGGGGTAGATCCCTGTGAATGCTTTTCTTTTATAATAATTATTTTTTTTTAAGTAGGGGAAATTATAAAGAAAACAACACAGACTTTCTTTTTATGACTATATTTTTTTCCCTTTTCATTTTAAGCCAGTTATGCTTGTTTTCTGGTTTAGGTTTATAGTCTGTTTTTATTTTTATGCATACAACTAAGAGACTTTTAAGTTATTCCAAGTACTCAACTGATTATTTAAGATGTTATGATTTTCTCTGTAACAACCTTGGGAGAGCAGAAACATTTGTCTCAATATGAATTGATATTTAAAACCCCTATGCTTGGGAATTTTGGCTAAATTATTATTTTTACTAAATTCTCACGTAGATTATTTGTTTTTCACTAAATTAATTTATCTTACTGTTCAGCTAAATTATTTAGAGCCCCCAAACCAATCAGGTCCATTTAGGTGCTTGAAGTTTGCTCTCTGCTTATATTATAATTATTACAACCTTCTCATGTTTTGTTTTTTGTTTTCTGTTCCCTTCTACCTGAACACATCCCTACAAAAATGTGGAGGGCTCCTTGAAGGACTTTATCTTAAAATTTCTGCGTGTATAAGTTATTGTGGGTTTTCAGTAAACATTTAATTGAACTGCACAAAATTTCTAGCTTTTTTTGTACAATAAAACCTGGCTGTTGAATTTTTATTTCAATTTGGAATACAGTGTAGTTTAGTATACTTATATATGTTCCTGTTATAAGTATTTCCCACTCTTTTTCTGGCTACCTATAACAACAATATAAACCCTTTTAAAACCAGAGATGAAGGTGATTTCTCTAAAGTTAGACCAGAAAAGTGGAGGCGGTGGGGGGCTCCTTATATTTAAGAGACAAATATGATGATATGGCACATTAAATGGAACTATCTGGAAGCCATACAGCCTAGCAAAATCTTTTGAGGCTCAGAATTTGTTTTGCCTTCACACTTTAATAATACGTCTTCAGGGCTACTGTGAGTCAGAAAAAATATTATTTGCCAAACCTGATGGTAATTACACTCACCACAATAATTAGTCAAAGAAAAAAAAATCTGTCAATAGGAAATTATATTTTGTTCTTATTTTTTGATCTAGTAATAAACACACAGAGTACAAAAAAGGTACAAAACTGAATCCACCTTCATTCTCATCACTCAGCTACCCAGTTCTCCGGAAACAACTACTGTAACCAGTTTCTTGTGTCAGGAGGGCACAGGCTGTCAGAGCCTATGTGGACAAAGGAGGGCATCCACATGGGGATGAGAGCTGCAGCAGCAATGGGGTATCAGTTACATAAAAATCTATCAAATAAGCAAATTTAGCTGACCCTTGTACAATGTGGATTTGAACTGCATGGGTCTACTTTATATGTAGATTTTTTTTTTTTTTTAAGATTTATTTATTCATTTGAGAGAGAGAGAGAAAGTAAGAGAGCATGGTACAGGGTAGAGGGGCAGAGGGAGAGAAAATCCAACGTGACTGAGCATGGAGCCTGGTGCCCGGCTGGATCTTACGACCCTGAGATCATGATCTGAGTGGAAACCAAGAAGCAGATGCTTAAAACCAGCTGTGCTATTCAGGCGCCCCTATATGTAGATTTTTAAAATATATATATAGTACAGCACTGAAAATGTATTTTCTTTTTCTTACGATATTCCTGTTTCTTGTTTTTGAGAGACAGAGTGAGTGAGCACAAGTGGGGGGGGGGTGGGAGGGGATGGGCAGAGGGAAAGGGAGAAGCAGACTCCCTGCTGAGGAGGGAGCCTGATCACATGGGACTAGATCCCAAGACCCCAGGATCATGACCCAAGCAGATGCTTAACTGACTGGAGCCCCATCTTTCTTATGATATTCTTATTATTTTCTTTTCTCTAGCTTACTTGTAAGAATATGGTATATAATTCATATAACATACAAAAGATGCATTATTCAACTATTTGTCACTGGTAAGGCTTCTGGTAAACAGCAGGCTGTTAGTAGTTAAAGTCTGGGGGAGTCAAAAGTTATTCCCAGATTTTCAGCTGCAGTGTGGGGGTTGGTGACCCTAACCTCTGTGATGTTCAAGGGCCAAGTATATATTAAGGATAATGGGAACTAGGTTTCTCAGGGCCAGAGAAGGGAGCTGCAAATATGGAAAAGGAGAAAACCAGGACAAAACTAACTGGATGCTTGGAAGGGAACTGGAAGTATCAGTATGAACTCATGGTTTTCTATAAAAAATACAAAAATACAGGCAAATAGAGGGGTGTATACTAATGTGTCTGTGTATTCCCTAACTTGTCTGCTGAGAAGGCTTGGGAGCAGTGACAACCAAATAGCAATAACCAATTTAAGTGTCCAAATCTTGGTTTCTAAATAGTATACTCAACTAAAAAGAACCAGGCAGGGTTCCTTAAGGAAATGGCTGATTCTAGATTTGAGGCAAGGAAAGTATGAGCTTGAGCTTACAACTTCTTGTTGTACCAGAAAGAAGAGATGTGCTCCAAGAATGATGGGGTCATCTTAAAAGGCCACAGAAGTCAGTGTGAAGGGTAGGCCAACAGTTAAATCAGAGCCAATTTAAAAGTATTTAAATAATGGTAATAATAGATTTTAATCCAATGGATAAAATAGGAAGCCATGAGTCCATACTGATTAAAAAAAATGAATAAACTTAAAGTTTAATTTTAAAAAAAGGGGGTAACTTATAAGATCTCAAACTGCCCTCCCCACAAATACTTAATTATAAAGGAAAAACAAGCAGATTTATGGCAAGTCTAACAGGTATCTCCTTACTAAGAAGTTACACTGCATACCATCAGTAACTAGAAAAATCTAAACTGTCTATTCCCTGCTAGGATTCAGTAACAAGAACACTGAATCACTTTGGTTACATTCCTGTCAAAGATGCATAACCTGAACATCAGCATGAAAAAAATAGCAGACAAGCAAAATTGAGTATTTTATAAAATAACTGGCCTATGGTATTCACAAAAGTGTCAAGGTTATGAAAGTAAAAAAGAGACCATGTTTAAGTATTCCAGATTGAAGGTGACTGAGACATGACAATTAAATGCAGTATGTGATTCTGAACTGGGTCCTTTTATAGTAGAGGACATTATTGGAAAACTGGTAAAATGTGAATGAGCTCTGAGGACTAGACGGCAGGAATGTATCAATGTCAATATTCTGATGTTTGTATTATAGTTATGTGGTTATACAGGACAATGCCCTTGTCTGTAGGACACAGACTAATGTATCTGTGGTGATGGGATACATGTTAGTAAGGAACTTCCTCTCAAATGGACAGAAAAAAGGTTCTCTTGCAATTTTTCTATAATTGTAAGATGATTTTAAAAAAAGGAAAAAAGAAAACAGTTGCACTAACTTGCAAACTTTCTTCTCTAACCTAGTCTTTTGTACCAGTGCCTTGCATATATTAGATGCTCAATAAATGCTTTTGATTTGCTGAAGGGCAAAAGAACAATGTCCCAGAAGGTAATAAGAGTAGAGGAAGTGAGACTGGTTAGAAAGCTACTTAAAAGCTATTTTTTAGTCTAGCTAAAAAATGGACTGAAGTGGGAAGAATGGTCATGTCACATAAGTAAAGATTGCATAAATATTTAGAACACAGAATTCAAAAGCCTTTGTGTTCTGGAAAAGGGGGAAGTTAAACAAAGAATGGTGTAAAGGATGACTCCCAGGACTGTGGCAAAACCAACTGGATTAATAACATTTACTAGTAAAATGGAAACACAAGTGGAAGAATAAATTCAGGTGGGGTAGGGTGGGGCTCAGGGATAGTGAGTTATTTTAAATATGTTTAAATATGCTGAATTAGAGGGACTTATAAAACATTTCAGCAGAGATCTGTGTGGGTAATATGAGTCTGAAATTTAAAAGAAAGGTAAAGTCACCTAGGAAGACAGTGCCAGACTAAGAATAAAAGATGGCCTGAAACAAAACTTTAAAGGCTAGGAAAGGAGGAATACCCAGAAAAGGTGACTTATAAGGTACAACCCAAGGAGGTAAGAGGAAAGCAGTAAAATGTTATGTTAAAAATAAAAACAAAAACAAGAAGGAGCTAGAACATTTTATGAAGACTTAACTGAATTTAAATGCTGCTGCCAAGTCAAGGAAAACAGTATCAGAAAGTATCCATTAAAGTTCATGATATTGACATCATTACATTGTAACCTGGTAAAAGCCAGATGGGTGAGCTGAGAAGACATCAACTCTTGAGATTGAGTTTCCTTAAAGGTTTACTTTAAGGAAAGGCACAAAGAAGATGGTAGACAGAGTGGAATATGGGGTTGAGAGAGGTTTGATGTTTTATTTATTTATTTTTAAATTTTATTTATTTATTTGACAGAGATCACAAGTAGGCAGAGAGGCAGGCAGAGAGAGAGAGAGAGAGAAAGGAGGAAGCAGGCTCCTCACTGAGCCGAGAGCCCGATTCAGGGCTCGATCCCAGGACCCTGAGATCATGACCTGAGCTGAAAGCAGAAACTTTAACCCACTGAGCCACCCAGGCGCCCCAGGTTTGATGTTTTAAAATGGGAGAAATTTGGACCCAAAAACCACTGAGATAGTTAATGACACAAGAGAGAGGACATAATTGATAATGTCCTCCATATTGGAGAGTCACTCAGGGTCCACACATTACAGAAGTTCTTTTTTTTTTTTTTTGGAAGATTTTATTTATTTATTTGAGAGAGAGCAAGATCGAGAGAGAGGGCATGAGTGGGATGAAGGGCAGAGGGAGAAGCAGACTCCCTGCTGGCAGGGAGCCCAATGTGGGGCTTGATCCTGGGATTTGGGGATCATGATCTGAGCTGAAGGCAGACGCTTAACCACCTAAGCCACCCAGGTGTACCCATTTTCAGACATTCTTATTTCAGAAAAGTTCAAGTGATTTTGAAATGAACATTGTTATTCATTAAAACTGTAGGATGGCATTTAGTCTAAAATCATCTAGTCCCATCTGAGGTTCAAAGGAGTTAGGTGACTGACTTAGCTGCTGCAGCTCACATCCTTACTGTATGATAGAGCTAGGGCCTGAGGACTTCTGACTTTAAACGGCATGCTCCTTTCATGATCCCAGGATGACCTCATATACCCCTCTAGTTGTTCTGTAGACCCACATCTGGGGTTATAAGGGTGATTAAGATGGGGAGTGGAGGGACGCCTGGGTGGCTCAGTTGGTTAAGCGGCTGCCTTCGGCTCAGGTCATGATCCCAGCGTCCTGGGGTCGAGTCCCGCATCGGGCTCCTTGCTCGGCGGGGAGCCTGCTTCTCCCTCTGCCTCTGCCTGCCTCTCTGTCTGCCTGAGCTCACTCTCTCTCTCTCTCTATAATAAAAAAATCTTAAAAAAAAAAAAAAAAAAAAAAAGATGGGGAGTGGAAGGAGACGTGGGTTGAAGAGAGTCTGGCTACATTCTAGGGCTCTGGAATCCCCACTCCCATTTCATAGAAGGAACCAATCCTTCTATATGTCTAAAAAATTAGGGCCCTGAATGAGATTTTAATTAAAAAACAAAAAAAAGAAAGAAAAGAGAAAAAGCTCATAGGGGAAAAAAAAAAAGCAAACCATGGTTAAAGATATGTAAAAATATACCTATTTTAAAACAGGCTTAAAAAACATGAAATAGGCTTACCGGGTAATGGCACTGAAGAGTCCACGGATGCGTGCTTTATGTCGAGCTACGAAAGCTTCAGTAAATATTACTCCTCTGTTATCAAGATCAATGTGTCCACTAATAATTCTACCTAGTCGCTGAGTTAGTGCCTGGGGGTAAAGATGCAAATTTTTATTATTTGAAAGAACAAAATTATACATATATAATTGTATAGTCTTAATAAAGTCGTGCTGCTAGTTGATGCTGTATTACCCCTGCGATTGAAAGTTTCAACAAACACAAATTCAGAGGCTCTATATGCTAAAATGAAGATTTAGTATCTAGGAAACTTCATGTCAGAGCAAAACCGAGAATTCAATGAGTCAAATAGCTGGTATCTTAAAAGGCTTTGCTACTTGCTAAGAAGGGCTATTTTTTTTTTTAAGGATTTTAAAAAAATTTATTTATCAGAGAGAGAGAGAGCAAGCGCTCGAGTGTACAAGCAGGCAGAGGCAGAGAGAGAAGCAGGCTCCCTGCCAAGCAAAGAGCCCAATGCGGGACTCGATCCCAGGACCCTGGGATCATGACCTAAGCCAAATGCAGCGGCTTAACCCACTGAGCCACCCAGGCGTCCCAAGAAGAGCTATTTCTTTTTCCTTTTTTTTTTTTTTTAAGATTTTATTTGTTTATTTGACAGACAGAGATCACAAGTAGGCAGAGAGGCAGGCAGAGAGAGAGAGAGAGGAGGAAGCAGGCTCCCCACTGAGCAGAGAGCCCGATGTGGGGCTCGATCCCAAGACCCTGAGATCATGACCTGAGCCGAAGGCAGAGGCTTTAACCCACTGAGCCACCCAGGCGCCCCAGAAGAGCTATTTCTAATGTAAAATAAAAGTGACTGATTAACCAGTTTTCTAGATATAGGCAGCCTGAAACATAAAGGGAGCCAACATATATACATGGGTCTTCAAGAAGACCCTATCTGGAGTTATCTGAGTAAAATAAATCTAATTCCAAGATTCTGAAACCTATGGAAACATTAAGACCTAAAAAGTTCTCTTCTCTGATGCAAATATTAACAAGTTTATCTGTGCCCAGAGGTCTATACTAGCAGATAACATGATTCCCTGGTAATTCCAAGAGAGAACTTCTAGGACTAGGGCTGAGGTCAGGTACATTTGAAATAAGTCTGGACATATTTCACATCCCAAGGTGAGTTAGAACTACTCAGGGGAGTAGCTGATACTTTTCTGATATAGAAAAATGCATTTCAAACAACTTCTTAATGAGCTTTTAGAATACTGCCTGTGGTATTCAGAAAAACTAGAACTGAAAAATGTTAAGAAAACATACACAATTCCAGAATGTATCAACAGCACAGTTTTCTAAGAAATCATTTGGTTCTATTCTTATACTGTTAAAACGTGTTTTAAGAATATATTTTTGACCTTCTGTGATTAAAATATATTTGCTCACTTAAAATAGAACGTAGGCTCCTGAAATGCTATATAAAATAGGTCTATATTCAAATGGTATTTTAGATGCCATTATAGGAAATTACTCTCTCAAAATGGGTGAGTAAATCTGTTTGTATTATAAATTAGTCTCATGCAATTATAGTTTGGTATATTTTTGTAAGCTGAATTTTCTTAAAGTATATATACCTAAGAAGAGATTTGGCTTTTCTCTTATTCCAGTAAATACAAAACAAAATCATCATTTATTGAGTACCTCCATTGTTCCAGACATCTCACTAGATACACCATGTATATAACCTTACTAAGTCTATGAAAAAGCTAATTATTCTCATTTCAAAGATATGTAAATTGAAGCACAAAAAAGTTGAAATAATTTTCCTAACACTAAATAACTAGACAGTGGCATAAACGAATTCAAATCAAAGTCTGTTTAATAACTCCAAAGCCCATGCACTTTCCATCGTACAAAATAAATATCTATAATTCTAAAATACCAAACTACTTTAAGAACAAATAAATAATCATTTCTAAATGATCTCATCAGAGCCATAAATGTTCAGAAGTATCCCCAAAATAAACTGCTACAACAGCAATAGTCAAATACTTGCAAAAAATTAAGTAATGATAAGAAAATCTAGTTTTTTTCTTCCAATTAAAATTCTTTATCTGAAAAGTATTATACTATTAAGAAAAAATACCTGTGTCAGAAAGTTTCCAGGAAGATCATAGGTTTTACACAGCTCTGATATGGTGACCTGACCACTTTCTTGCAATTTATCATTTACCTCTTCTGCTAACCGATCCAAATAGTTCCTAATAGTTAAAAAAAAAAAAAAAATACAAGTAATGATTTTCCTCTTTTATGTTTAATTTCTGTGCAATAAAATATGCCAACAAAATAGTGAATAGGGTATGTTTAGGTAAACTTGATTCGTGACTCATATTCTGAAGATTATTTTTTTCTTATCCATGTAAATATGTAAGGTCAATCAAATGATAAGTGCTGGGATTTTTTTTTTAACAATGTAAATACAATGTAAATTCCTTCAGTCGTTTTTCATTAATATTTTTGGAAGAAATTTTGTTTTCAGAGTTAAGATCATATAGGAAAGATCATAAAAGTTATGTTTTGTGCTGCTTTAAGAGGACAGGAAAAAAAAATCGAAGTTTTTATTATTTCCAAGTACTCCATATAATCAAGCATTTATTAAGTACAATGATCCTAATAATGAAAATCAGCACTATGAGAGTTCTAAACAAAATGCCAAACTGGTCACAACTGTTCTAAATTTAAACACTAAATTATTTAAATTTAAACACTAAACTGTTCTAATTTTAAACATGAAAAAAAAAATACAAAAAAGTGCTCTTAAGTACTGTACTTACTCATCTATCAGTTGTCCCAACACTAACTGAACATGTTTTTCTGATTTTATAATGTCACCAATTCTACTTTCAATATGAGTCAGATCCACATTAATTACCTGGAAAGTAAATAAAATTCTATTAGTGATAAGTTCATATTGTTTCTTGAGTTTGTTACATATTAGAACTATAATATTACATATTAGAACTATGAATACAGTTACTATTAGAACTATCTTCTTAAAAACTTACTTTCTCTTAGATGAATTTCAAGTTAATTTGAAATATTGTGAAAAAGTCTCAGTCAAATAAAAAACTGGAAGCTTATTGCTTACTAACTTTCATTTCTGAACAACTACATTTTCACTTGCTAGGAAAGTTTGCGTTAAGAAGCTATATTTTCATACAACATACAAGATTTTCCAGCCTCTTGTATATTGTGTACCTTGCTAATGACATGCACACTTATATTTTCTAGAAATATCTTCTACTTTTAAAAATATTTCTCTACTCCTTTCATATACTAAAAGCATGTAAACATGAAAGTTATTTTCCTCTCCAAATTACATTAACCCTGTGACTACATAAAATGACAACTATGAGTTTATCTGGTAAAGAATAAGCAGGTAACTGAGAAAGAAGAATTTATTTTTTAAAAGATTTTATTTATTTATTTGACCGGCAGAGATTACAAGTAGGCAAGAGAGGCAGGCAGGGAGAGAGGAGGAAGCAGGCTCTCCGCGGAGCAGAGAGCCCTATATGGGGCTCGATCCCAGGACCCTGGGATCATGACCTGAGCCGTAAGCAGAGGCTTTAACCCACTGAGCCACCCAGGTGACCCAGAAAGAAGAATTTATTAAATCATTCAATATATTAGAACTTACTGAATTGATTAAATTTATTACTGAGGACTACAAAACTATTTCTTCACAAACATTATACAAATACAATACCAGCATCAATGAATATTTATATCACACTATCAAAAACTTGAGAAAGGAAAAAAAACTATAAATTTAAAATTTACCTGTTGCAGATCAACAATGTTCACTCGACCTTTAAAGAAAAGACATTTATTAATGTCATATTTACATGTAAGTACACACAAGCCAAAAACTGTAATGTCAACAGATTTACATTATGGGCAGTCGAAGTCCTCCTTCTACAAAGGACATAAAGCCACAATAACTAATGTTTTGAAATACAAACCATTCGCTGAATAATTATTTATGGCTGAAGGCACAGGCAATAATTTATTTTTGAAGTTTTATCTGTCACATTAGGCCAGTAACGAACATCAACTGATACACAAGTTGGCCAGACCTATAGACTTAAAGATTTACCTCCCATCACAATTTATCTACTGTGACCAAAGGGATACAACTAAATTCAGATGAACTTTTAAAAAATTTTTGGGATGAGTACATGTCCACCTATTGGCAAAAGAAAATCTGTTAAGTATTCCAAATTGTAGCTAATATTTTATTAGTATTATGCTGGAAGATGGATCAGCACCAAGGGTATATCTGATAACATCTACTGAAGAGTTGTTTTTATAGTTGCTTCTATTTTAATCAAATAGTATTCAAATTAACTCAGTAGTTTGTTCAAATTTTAAAAAGACAAAAACTTCATGTGCTTGTAATAGCGTTTCCTACAATAGGTGTAGCACCATACTGCTTGCTAATTGACAAATACTTCAAGGTAAGTTTTTAAAGAGTGTGGTAGTATAGCCCCATGTTTCAACAATCTACAATCCTTTAAAATCTCTGTTCTCCTTTCATAATTACCACCTGATAATAGATAGCTAAGTAACCTCCCCTGAATCATGCGATAAACTCATGAACTGTGAATAGAAATAGTTGATTAATTCACCTATAGGAAATATAACTCCTAAAAATAATAATATAATAATATAATTGGGTGGTCCTATACCCTCCAAATAATTTATTATTTATGTTTTAAGTTGTTTTCTCCCTTCCAAATAACCAGAGGAGAAAAATAAGGAATTACTTACCACCTCGGACATGTAGCTCATCTCTCATTTCTTTACTAATTTGAGCTGGTGTAATATATTCCTTCCCATCAAGTGTGTGAACTACTTCTAGCTGTTTTTGAGCAATCAATTTATTCACAATCTCAATGCAGTTCCGCTCTGACAACCTGAGAGACACAATAAGTTTTAAAATGCACTCGATACATTTGTGCTTAACAAAATTAACAATGCATGAAAACGGGCTTTAAAAAAAAAAAGTTAGGGTAAAGAGTCACTAGGTTCTAAATTACAAAATCTGTATCTTTTATTAGTAATAACCATACTGATTCAGTAAGTTAAACAACAACAACAACAACAACAACAACTCTTGGGAGCAAGCAGGTTTACATAAGCTTGAATCATGTACCTAATGGTAGAAACCATTCGATTACAGAATTTCAAGTTTGCTCCTTCCTCTGGACCTGCTTCTACTCTTCAAATGTGAATAGAAAACTGAGGACATATAATTTAGATAGGAGAAAAATCCTGCCCTTTTACTTCAATTTCCAGTTTAAATTCAATAAAAAACCAAACCAGAATTTTCTTTTAAATTGTGATTGTTCCACTACTACTATTAG